>JARHVA010004162.1:192500-425000 GCA_037957365.1 Torreya grandis | reverse complement strand
TTTGGTTGGTGGAATAAAGAATTATGCTTGTTTCCCATTTCAAATCCCTAGTTTAGGTTTGTATAGGCATGTGTAAGGATGAGGATGATAAAAATGAGATAAAGGAGTTTTAAACAACTTCACTTAATCCAAAGACCTATTTTGAGGTCTATACTTACTAGATTCACCTTCTCCAATGGCTATTTGGCCTAGAGCAGTCATAAAAGGCACTTAAACTCAACTTTGCATAATTTTAAGTCTAGTTTCAAGACTGTAAAAAAATTATTGAGGATTGAGTTAAATATTACATTATCAAGTGGATATATAAGCCACCAAATGGATTTTACTCACCAATAACACACTCTAAAAAAAATTTATGATACTCACAATGAAAAACCACTCAAATAACTATCAACAAGATACTACTTACTTGACCACATTCACTATGTAAGGACAAAATTGTTTTTAAGTGCATTTCACTATATTTTCTCACCTTATAAATGGATTTATTGAGTCTAAAACATTTTCATTTACCAAGGATGAACTCCATACTATATTACCAACCTATAACACTCTAAGTATCTCCACAACTACCCTATTTTCTTACTACATGGTTGTGATAAACATAGTATATAATATTATCTCTATATATTCAAGGTATAATTCTAATAAAGATAAACAACCATGTAATACTAATATCATAAACTAAATAATTTAAAATTCACATATGCATAGTGAAAACCTTCTTTTATTCATATATCACTATAGACACTAGAAAACTATACACTATAACTCTAGATGTCACATTAACCATTAAACCACCCTTTAGCCCCCTTTGGTTTAGATTAATTACCAATTATTCCATTATTAATCTTAGACCATTTCCCAGGGAATTAACCACTAGCCATTAGTAGATTATCCAATTTTAACTATGTCCCCTTGACCACTAGTTATCAAACCTCAACCATCGATGGTTGACCCATACCACCAGTGGTTAATTAAATTCTTTCATGATTAAAGGAATCAACTTCAATTCAAATAAAACTCACTCATTGATTACTATCTTTCTAATTTTAGTCTATTATTCACATGATAAATTCATGGTTAGATTGTTTGTTAGACTATTTGATAAACTATTTGTTAAAATCTTCATTTTAAGCCTCTTTTGATTTATATTAAGAGATAAAGAGAAGTTTCAATTAATCATTCAAGGGTAAGAGATTATGATGCCTATGTGAATCTAAAAGCTCCTCAATAAACTAAGAACTGGGTTAGAGGCTTAGGATGATTCTGTAACTCACTATCTTGACCCAAGGTACCATTACTATACTAATATTACTCCAAGATCCACAACTTTAGCCAACACTAGCATTCCTTAGACTAGAAACACATAAGAGCTAAGTATCTATGTTTTTAAATCAATATTTAGTAATGATATATATTTGTTTCATTGCTTGTGTCATTCCCCTTTATTTCTCTTTCATCTCATTTCCCTTTATTCAAGTTTTGAAACTCTAAACACTTCATCTCCTACGTAAAACCACCCACAAACCATTCTCACTCACCTGAATACCCAATACCTAAACCAAATACCCCTGAGCATTACTTTCTATCTAACATCCAACATTCAACCCAAACACCACTCTTAGAACCTCTCTATAACTCTCCCTAATTTACTTCTTTTGCCAAACCAAATCATATAGTAACTACTAAAAGACTTACCTAATCATCAATAGACTTATATAGCTACTAATGGTTAACAACCACTAACAATCACCTAACTGATGATGGTCATACCCAACCACCAATGGTCATTATGTGTCATTTTATAATAGAAAGATAATTTAACCCCTCTATTTGTACCTAAATCCTAGTTTATGAGTTTCTATTTTATCACATAACTTCAAATTATTTTTTGAATCAAGTTTGAGTAATTTAGCATTAGTATTCAATCATTTATTGCTATTTTAATAAAAATAAATTATTTATTTTAAATCATTTATTGTATTTGATTTCAGTACCTTTTGTTATTTCATGTAATCATGTATTTTCAATTTATTACATTTAAAAAAAAAATGTGGATTGATATCCTCCAAGGAAGCTTATGCTTCTTGGATCTAGCTCACACTAGGTAGTCTACCCTACTATCTCACTAATCTATGTTCTTCTAGATTACTTTCTTATCTATAGGTCATCCTCCCCAAATCAAGAGGAGTATTGACAATCATCTAGATCATGTGTTCACAACACATCTAGGTTCTACTAACCTCACCCTTATTTCAAGACTCACTCTTTCTAAATATGAAAATAAAGAAATTTTATAGTGAAACATTATGATATGCCCAATGGTACCCTTGAGCTTTTTCTTGGGTTCATATTTATAGAACATTTAATTGCATTAGAGAAGAGTCATTCATTTCATTCTTTTTTTTAAATTAAAATTTCATTATTTCCTTTCTTCCTTTACAAAATGTAAGTTCTAGTTTCTTTTGCTTTCTTACAAAAAAGTAAAAATTTTCATTATTTTATACCATTTTTGAAAATCAAAAGTACTCATTCTAGGCCTAGGATTTTGCATCATCATATCACATCTAGGTACATCTTAGTTATATTGTATTCATTTTAAAAGACACCAAAATTTTATTTTGGATTAAAATTAACTTTGCATCAATTGTTTACTTGTATTGATTAGCTCATATATCTTAATTTAATAAAGTAAACTAATTATAGTCTCACTTCTTATCATACACATAATACCAAACCACGCATTTAATCAAACATCAAAACCTTGACATAAGGCCCAACTATTATTTCATCACCTAATTATCACCTTTCTTTGACTATCCTACTTGGATTTCACCACCAAGGGGAAAACCAACTCAATATGATGGTTTAGTAGAATCCTTAACAACTCAATATATTCTAGCTAAGCACCCAACACCCTTCTCACTGTAGTGTGTGAAGTTAAGGGGTAGACCCTAATATCAAACCACAAACCAAGTTCTAGTACATATATTGAGAGCCTTTAAATACCTAAAACCATCCTTAAACATCTTCTTCTAGTACCCACACTATAAGCCCAAGTTTGTCTTCATAGACTCCTTAAAATTGAGGCATAAGCCTAAAGATAGATAAAAGGTATTATAAGATTTAAATGTACTTTAGTGTAGGCTTGTTTTTTTTAGATATTTTTATTTTGATTGTTTCTCTTTTGAGTTTGTGAGATTGATTTTATCTTCCTTTTCCCCTTCTTTACATGGTTCTAACTAGACAACAACTAAAAAACCAATCAAATCGGGATCCACATCCCAACCACCCATCTTCCTCTTCTTACTCATCCATGGAGTAACATTTGGATGTGTAAAGTTCACCCCAGTATTATGGAAGTCCTATTATACCTTGAATATTTTCCCAAGGAGATATAAATTTCACCACCTTTATGGATAACAATCCCATATCCATTCAGCATTACCTTAATGCGGTGTCTTACCATACCCATACTTTGGTTCCATCCATTTATCAACCCTATGGAATGATACCCCATCTTATGGGTATCACCTCTATTTCCACAATTTTCACCCATCCATTAATCACCCAAACATCATCTTCTACCAACAATCCCTTCAATACCACCATCTAGAACCAACCCATCCAACCAACCAATACCCAAATACATTCTACCCCAACCAATAACTCTCCTAGTATAGGAGCAACCCAACCATTAGGCACCTATACTCCACTTACCTTGGAGTACCCTTTACTAGTGTCACCACTCTTCCTCTTATCCTTAACCCACCAACTTACACTCCATTACAAATCTTGGTGGCTTCCATACCTTCTACCCTTCCACCCATTAGGACCAAGGTTACCACCCATACTCAACCTATCAACCCAACCATACCTCTAACCCAACCCATGTCAATCCCTCAAAAAGTTCCCATTTCACCCAATCCAAGTTATATTTATAAACCATAAGGGTATATGGCTCCACCTTCTACCCAACCTCTTATATCTAATTACTCATACATGGCATCTTCCCAACCATCCATATCCACATACCAATATGTGGCATTGTCTCAACCCTATATATCCATATGTTGTACATACCCAACCCCAACATAACATACCATACAACTATGGGATTGCATAACTACAAGCTGATCTAGTTAAGATGTTAATGGACAAGATGACCAATTTGGAGTCATCTATTTTGGGTGCCCATAACTTCTTATCATATGGTCAAAATTTCAATGAACTAATTCATCCATCCATCCCAATATGACCTTATCCTCCTTAATGGGAATGTCCAAAATTTTCAAAATTTTAGAGCAAGGAAGATTATCAACAACATCTTAGAGAATTTAGACACTCTTGTTATTTGAATTCTTATGGTGATGTTCTCTTTCTTCACACCTTTCCCATGCCCCAATCTAGTCTGACATTAGATTGGTATAATGCTATTACCAAACACTCCCTCTTTTATTTTTCCTAATTATCTCAAACCTTCTTAGATCATTTTTTCATAAATATATCTAAGAAAGTTTCCATCACTGACCTCTACTCCATTTGGTAATTGGAGAATGAGTCAATTGCTGATTTCATAGCCCATTTTAGAGGTTTGATAAACAATATCTCTTTCTCTTTGCCCCAATATGAGTTAATCAATATTTCCTCTTAGGCTTGTGCCAAATATATTTCCTCCAATATACAGGTTTAGACTTTCAAGACCTTTGATGAGGCTTTCACTATGGCATGGGAATTAGAGATTAGATCCATTGATGATGGGAATCTAAAATTCAAAAACAAGAATTCTAGTTTCAAGTCAAATGAAACTTCCTCCTCCAAAAACACCAACCACTCAAATACTAACACAATAATCAATGGAACTATGAATGTATTTTTCCTTAAAACCACCCCTCCTCTGGTTGTTAACCAACCTGACTCTTCTAATTTTTCCAACCAAAATACTTGTAACCAAAAATATAACACCCAAAAGCAATTTTCCCTACTATAGGAGTCATATTCTTATGTATTGTAAATTTTGTTTAAAGTAAATATGATAAAAATTTATCCAATTAAACCCATTTAGAAATTTGATTCCTCTCATCTTATAACTAGATGGTACAAGGCGAATGAATTATGTGGTTACCACCATGCCGTTGGGCATAATGTTAGTAGATGCAATACATTCAAAAGCATTGTCCAAGGGTTTGTTAAAAAGGAGGATCTTATGTTAAATAACCCCAATTCACCCCCAAATTAGTCACTTGATATTTTTATTCAACCATGCCCCTTCCACAAACTATGAAAACAATAAAGTGAAATACTATCACAACCATGGGGTCCATACTGTCAATGTGGTTCTTAGTGAGCTCATTTTTGAGGAAACCATTACCCAAACTATTTATTCTTCCCCTCCAATTATTGAGGTAGTGGAGTCACCTTTTATTCCTTTCGAAACTAAAATAAAGGAAGAAACTATCCCCCTTTCTTCACTTATTGAGGTATTGGAGCTACCAGCCTCTCCTTTGAAAGACATACCAAAGGAGGCAACCATTAGCACCATGCCTTTCTCTTCCATCATATAGAAATACACTCTTCCTTTAAAAATCATTCCTAAGTACAAGGCCACCTTACATACCCACCCCATGGAGTAATTTCCTTCCCAAACCTTGGAGCCTTTTATTAAATAAAAGGATAAGGAAAGAGCTTCCCTTTCTCCATCCATGGGCTTGTCCTTTGAGTCCAATACCAAAGGAACCAAACCCATCTATAGGCCTTTCTCTAGACTGGTTCAAATTTGGAGTTCCTATCCCAACCCAACATGGATTAGGCCACATTTTTGCACCATCTTGGGCTCCCCTATCCAACCAAGTAAGATCCCTCAATCATACTTTTGTCCACCCAACCTTTCACTTTTTCTATTGAACCCACCATCATCCCAACTAAACCATCAAAAACCTCTACCTCCCTAACCATAATTGAACCATATAAATTAACTCTACTCAAAGTAGCCAAGTTACCTTCTACCATTCCAACCAATCCCATCCAAATCCTAGGGATACTTCCTACTTAGATCTGTAGACACCTAAAATTGGTCATCAATAACCTCCAATTAGGCTTTTGACCAATCTCTACCCAAAATGCACAATTTGGCCTAAAAAAACTAAAACATGCAAAATGATGTGAAACTAACATAGTCAAGTGCCAATTTTGTCCAGGGTATCAATAAATGGGGTAATGAAATTTATGGGATAACTAAATTTGATGAATTGATTTTGAGTCAAAATGCCAAATTTACACCTATGTGCTTTGGACTGCTCTTTCCTATCAAATCCTTTGCACAATACTTGTGCCTTTATTATTTGTTGTTGGCAACATTCTAAGTGGCATTATGCATCCAATGCATCTGATGTAGACTTCTAATTCAATTTCAATCAAATTTAGGATCAATAATAAGGCATTTTGATCAATTTGAGTAATTTGTGCATAATGTGCTTAATCATGCCTAAGACTTAATTAACCCAAATCAAGGCCTACTAAAAATTTTCATGGAAACTTGTTGAATAATTTATTTTGTAAATTAATATTGAATATTTGCATCATCAAGTGACCTTAATTCTTGGGAAGACATCCTTAGGCCATAAATGCCACAAATATCAAAATTCATGCCTTCTATGCCTCATCAATGACTTTCGTGATGATCTCCATACCTCGTAATTTCCCCTTCTTCCAATACCATGATAAGGATAATTAAAAACTTAATTCCAAAAATTGAATTAATCCTCAACCACACATCTCAATATTGAGATGGATGGTTGAGGTTGATTATGATCAAATCTATAAATCTATAAATAAGAGGCCTCACAATGTAATTTATAAGTTTAATTAGTGTTTAGTTATAATGCATGATTGGTTCCAAAAAGCTTCAAGAAACTAGTGTTATAATGCCAAATTGATTCCAAGCCAAGCCAAGCCACAAGCCAAAGGTGCCAAAGAGAGATGGAGGTTGTCAAGCTTACATTGCCAAGGACTTCATGAGCATAAGCCAAGGAAACCACCACAATGAGCATTTTAGAGCATGCAAGGAAGGTAAAAGAGTTTTATTTTGTAGTTTAGCAGTGTGTTTCATTCATGATTGTTAACTAAGATCTCCCTAGCGTCTAGGCCTAGAGATGTTATACTATTAGTGTGTTTATTTCATCTTGTTTTCATTTTAGAACTAACACCATACTAACCATCCTCTCTTGAGTCAAATTCCTAGATCACATAATGGCACACCCAATGGGATGGGGTGCATCTTACCCTTGAAGGAGATCCTTTTACAACTTAAAAAAAATCATTTGAGCCTTTAAAACTCTTAGAAATTGATTTTCTAATTTTATTTTTCTATTTTTGGTTTCCAAAATTTTACATAGTAATTGATGTCAATAGAAATACCAAAATCAGTTACTTGGCTTAACCGATGTAAGTTAATATAATCAACATCATTAAAATATTAGTTGGTCATAACCAATGTCAGTGGTATTGACCGACACCAGTCACTGTGTTTTTCCAAAAAAAAGACTCGAGATCTATGTTTTTAAGGTTTATTGTTTCAAAATAAAAAGGGCTTCAAAGCTAAAGGACATGCTAATAATTTTGTTGTAGGACCAAGTGGTATTTTTTCTCAAAACATGTTTAAATCACTTTTTCATTCCTTAAAATTGATTATGAACCTTGTTTTGGTGTTTATCAAATAATTTTAGATGTTTTTTGTGAATTTTTTTCAAATATTTATAACTAAGACAAAGGGATCAACTGAAAACTACCAAACATTTTGTTTGGGTTTAAAATTAAACACGCTTATCAATTATTGTTTGCAATAGTTGTTTAGTTGGATTTTATTTGGGAAAAAATAGAATTTTTTGTGTATGCTCTTCCATTTGTCCCCTATAGGGAACCCTTGGAATCAAAAACACCATTCCTATAATAAGTATCCTATTCCACAGCTTAGAAATAAAGTTGTCTAAAGCACTCACCAAAAACTCATTACAGTTTGGGTGATCTTAAAAATGACCCTAAAGTCTTTCTACTTTCATGCTTTATTTATTTATGCATCTTGGCTTGTGAGGGGGACTTCATCATCTCCCACAAGTTCTTTAGGGAAGATTTGACCTAGGGTTTCATCTCCCAACATTGACTTTATTTTAATATTTTAGAGTTACACATGGGATGTAGTGGCACTTTGGACATCATACTACACTGAGCGAGCATCAAGATGTAATGGTTGTAAAAAGGACTAGACCTTTTTGAAATAAGCCAAGTGATATGGACCTAAAATCCATGCTTTTGTTTTCCATTATTTGGAGTGAAATTCATTGTGTAATTGATTCCCCTAGATCATTCAAAAACTTGTTATATCTTAGATAAATCCCCAATTATCATAGAAGTACTGTTGGTGCAAGGTGTACCTCAAGGTCCATGTCATAGTACTATCATTTGAGAGAAGGGGGGTGTAAAAACCCTACTATATAATGTGCACTTAATTTTGGATGAACACTTAAAATCCTCTCAAATGATTTAGATTGATAGATTCCAACAATACCAAGCAACCTTGTTAGTTTAGGATCTAAGGGTAATTAATTAGTTGGTCTTATCCTAGATTAAAATATTTTTTGGAGTCAAAACTTGGTGTAAATAAATAATCCAAACCAGACACATAGTCCAATTTTTCCTTTGAACAAAGAGGTGTTATGTTTCCTGCATGAGATCATCCATTTGCCTTGTTCAAAATTTCATCAAAATCTTGAGAGTCATATCATCCACTTTGGCATAGTTATTCTACCCAATTGAGTCTACTTTACCAAAGTTGTTTAAGTCCTTAACTTATAATTTAAATTTGAAATTATACCTTTACAAGTTCATAGGGTTGATGTGTTAAGTGGGTTCACCATTTGCACTAAAATTGAGGGAATTTAGGTTAAATTTCCAATTTATGTTAAAGGCCATTTTAGACTCATAATCATTATCATCACTTGGTAGACTAAATCCATTTTGTGTAAAACACTTGAACTTTAAGTCTATATAACACAACATTTTGAGTCAAGAAATGTATTGTTATGCTGCCAAAATTTTAGGAAAATATCTTTGCCTTTAGAGATTTTTTGAAATAAACCTTTTTGTCATACCTTTAGGGTAGTTTAGCATTATTAATCTTCCCAAAACATTTCTAATATTATTTCATGGACCATCTTACTTAGAATTCCAAATTTTTTCTTACATTTTTAGACCAATCCAAGTGTACTTTTTGATCCTTTGTCTAAAGAATAGTTATGTTGTTCACCTTTATCTAGCTTTTTTGTCAATAGAAACAAGTTTTACACCATTTTTTGAAGAAATTAAACTATTATTAAAGGGCCTTTTGTTTCATACCTTATAACTAGTTGACCAAGTTCATGTCCAAGAATAAAATGCCTAGTGTTTGTTAGAAGTGTTTCAAATCCATTAGATTAAAACTTTTATCTATTTCCAAAGTCTAGCTTTTGACATCATTTGGCCAATATTCCTAGCATATGCCTTATTCTATCCTAGCTTTTGATACCATGTTTGGCCAAAAGACCTAGAAACTTTTAAATTCCTAAATTAGATTAATTTGAAACACTTCGACCTTAGAGTTTGGAATTCCAATTTTCGGTCCATTTACTTGCTTACCTTTGTGTGAATACTAAAATGTTAGATATTTTATGATAGCTTATTTCCTCATAAATATTTGAATAAACCTTTTGATCCATTTGAAAAATCTAGACCAAGTTGAAGGCATCATTTGTCTTAGATTCTATCCTTTTAAAAGTTTGTATAACTCTTTGACCTTTTATCACAAAAAATTGACTATGGATCTCAACATGTATTCCTAGACTTGTAGTGGACCCATATACAATATATGGATTAGTAATGTAGCTACATAGGAAGAAATGGTACAAGACCCCTATGCAGATAACATTACTTATGAGATGGATTCTTATCACTCTTATAATACTCAATTAGGGGCACAAATCCAAGATCCATTATCAAACTATTTGGTTAACACACCACCTTACATAGAATAAGACCAAGAACAAACCATGAAATACTTAGCTACAATACCCATGGTGGATGAACCAGTACTTCGACAACCATATTCTACTAAATCACCTTCCATGTAAGGTCCATTTTTGTTTGAGTGACATTTGTTAGAGAACAAAGATGAGATTTTGGTTAGGGCCATAAAGGTAAGGGCTATGTTTCTAGCAGACTTCCACCATGAAAATTTACCAAGTCTAGTAAGAGTGCCCCATAATATCATTTATGATCAACAGGCTTCTTCAAGCAATCTTATGTCTCTAGTCCAAAAACTGTGCCAAGACCCCAATATATCCAATCAAGGAAAAAAAATCATGGAAGATCACTTTAAACAAATGCAATTAGTATACCAAACCTACCTAAATTTAGCATGTGATTTCAATCAGATGAATATGGTGAGTAAGCCCCTCATTAACCTAGTACCTTCAATAGGAGTGTTGATGGAATTAACTAGATAAGAGAATCCAATTTTTGACCCATTTGTACAAAATGCTTTGATATATAACTTGATACATATGCCAACTATTAAAGAAGTGCCATCAAATTCTACATTGAATAGTGAGCCAAATGTAGTGGAAAATGTGCAAACAACATCCAATTTTGATTAAAGTAGTAATAATGAACAAACAACTAGCCAATAACATGTGCCTATAATCAATCCCATGAACAAATCATCATACCTAGGAATAAGAGTTTTTGTACCCCAACCTCAACTAGCTACTTCCTCAAATGTACAACCTATGGGATTATTTAATCAAACAATGACCAATATCACACCTCAATGACATAATGTGATGAATCCTACTCCTCCTCAATAAGTAGTGAGTAGTATTCCAAAACAATAGACATATTCTAGTGTGTCAATGCCATAAAGGATGAATACATTTCCACCTCAATCAGGGGCAACTAATATTCTACTTTATCAAGTAACAATGAATATACCTCTTTAGTTGTAGACTAATATGTCAATTTAAAATAGTGTAATGACTACTCAATAGCATGAAAATATTGGTTAGTGATAGATGATAAATATACAACATGCTTTCACTTATTCATAAGGATTTATAAAACAAAGAGGTCCCCATGTTTCTCAAGTACCTACTAGACAACCGTTGGTTCAAAATGTGCCATAAAATTAGAGAGGGTCTTAGTCCATAAGTTCTTACTCAATAACAAGGGTTTATTAATCAAAATCATGTCCCTTTTCAACCAAAATAGGAATAGTATAATTATATCCCTCCATCCCAACCACAAAATCCCCCAGGTCAAACCTTTTTCTCCAAACCAAACCAGAATATTGTGTAGCCAAATGTGCAATTTCAGGTATATCCCAATCCATGTATGTGTATTCCTAGTCCATTCCCCAACCAAAATAATATACCTTAATATATGTATCCATCATAATCTGGTCAAAGTGTCCCACTTGTGACCTCCTAGTCATTTACCTAAACCAACAATCTCCATTAAACCACTATTCCATCCAGTTTCCTATCCCAATAATTACAATAGATGAAGGATGTGATTGATGTCATTAAAGTGGGGAAGTAGAATAAGAATTTTTAATTGGATGACATGTGTTTCTATTTATTCAACATGGAATATTGTTAGATACTATTTCCTCCAAGATATGAACCACTTAAATTCAATAAATACAAAAGGAAAGGTGACCATAAGGCCCATTTGATCAACTTTTTTGTTGCATGTCAACTAGTGGCATATAAAGACATATACATTTTGATGTTGTTTCCAAGGAGCCTAGATGGACAACCCTTGGAGTGGTTTTGAAATCTACCCAATAATTCACTAACAAACATTGATGATCTTTCTGATAAATTTGTGCATCACTTTTCCTATAATCTTGAGCATGAGATTTCATTAGTAGACCTGACATAAGCAGAGAAAAATGTTGGGGAGAGTTTTAAAAGTTATTTATAACTATTGAGAGACCTTAAAAGTCATTTCACCCACATTTTATGAGATAAATAATTAGCCATTGTGTTTACCAAAAATTTGCATAGTGAGATAGTCTATCATCTGGAACTATAATGTGCACATACATTCAAAGAGATCATTGATAAAGGTTTATTGATCGAGAGGGCACTCATAAATAAGAGAGCCATCAAGCTCAATTAAACTAATCAAAATCAAGGTACCAATAAAGGAAATGACCAACATCCTAATCAAGTGTAAGCATCATAACTAGCATAGGCTAATAATCATGAAAGACTGAAGTAATTCAACCAAAATAAGAATGTTGCGGGAAATGGAGTAATCAAATCTTGTCATGGGAGAACTATGAAAACGTCATCTACGTCACCTTTTATCTTAATACTACCAAAAAGCCTATCCAACTAATATTGCAAGCTTAAAAACCAAAACCTACACAACAAATACAACAACCCTTACCATCGCAAACCCCTCCTCCTATGGGAACCATGCCTACACGTCATGCCTTTAGTGACCTAGAAGAACCTATTATATCTATATTTTTAATCTTTTTTCCACTAATATGATTAGTTTTCCTATACCAAAGCATTATCTATAAGGCATTCCTTACCCTGATTAGTATCGAAAAAATGAATTTTGTGACTATCATCAGGTCAATGGGCATAATCTATGAAGATGTGTCCAAATCAAGCATTTAATCAAGAATATGTTGGTGAATGGGGAGACAAAATTGGATAATGATGCTTCCACTTCTAATCAAAGTCTTGGGATCTATCAAATCCCCTTTCCCTAACATAACAATCAATAATAATAAAATAATCAATAAAAACAACAACAATAATGGCTAGTGCAATAACAAAATCAATAATATCAAAATGAAAGGCCAAACTAGCAAAATCAAAAAAATTAGTAGCAGAATCCACAATGAAAAAATAATGGATAAAACCAAGGTTAGAATGGTAAAAACTAGCAAACCTACCATATAATTGCACATGACTAAAATAGGGTTGTAGGTTATATTGTAGGGGGTGACATTAATACCATCTCCATTAATCTAAGACCAAGTACTAATCAGCCTAGACCATTGATAAATAATAATATTTAGCCAAATCATATGGATAATCCTTCTTTGACCTAAGAGTGCATATAGGCAAACCAATAAAATAGCACTTCCCCTTTTGGATCTTATAGTGACAACTCATTCTTTCCACATGACCACATGCAAGTGCACTAGCAACTGAGACTTGTCCTATCTAGTCCCATGCCATTTCCAACATTGGTTAGAAATAATGATATAGTATTTAATCTCAATTGTGCAATCATAACTTAGAGGTCAGAGATTACTATCCCAAGCCCTCAACCATCTGCTACTTTACCTATCATTTGACCAACCATTTAGCCTTAGAATAAACCATTCACTACTGAGCACGAAAACAAGTTTGATATTGTGGAATAATTATAGAAGACACCAAAACAAATTTTCATCTTAGATTTGCTATGAACATCAATAATCCACAAAAACATCATATATATTTTTTGATCCAATCCACTATTGATAGTGACATATCCCCTGATATCTTTCAAGCTTTGGTTGGACACCTAGCTCTAGCCCAACAAGTCACATTAAACCAAAGAGATATGTCTTCCCTTGGCCCACTCTATAATAACCCATTATACATTAAGGTTTGTATCAAATGACATAAATTGAAATGTGTCCTTATGGATAATGTATCTGGCCTCAACATAGTGTCTTTCAAGCTCATCAAGCTTTTTGGGTAAATAATGATAGATCTCCAGCCAAAAATAATAATTATAAAATCTTAAGATAATTAAGGAGATAAAATTGGATAATGATGCTTCCACTTCTAATCAAACTCTTGGGATCTATCAAATCCCCTTTCCCTAACACAACAATCAATAATAATAAAATAATCAATAAAAACTACAACAATAATGGCTAGTGCAACAACAAAATCAATAATATCAAAATGAAAGGCCAAACTAGCAGAATCAACAAAATTAGTAGCAAAATCCACAATGAAAAAATAATGGATAAAACCAAGGTTAGAATGGTAACAACTAGCAAACCTACCATATAATTGCACATGACTAAAATAGGGTTGTAGGTTATATTACAGGGGGTGACATTAATACCATCTCCATTAATCCGAGACCAAGTACTAATCAGCCTAGACCATTGATAAATAATAATATTTAGCCAAATCATATGGATAATCCTTCTTTGACATAGGAGTGTGTATAGGCAAACCAATAAAATAGGACTTCCCCTTTTGGATCTTATAGTGACAACTCATTCTTTCCACATGACCACATGCAAGTACACCAACAATCGAGACTTGTCCTATCTAGTCCCATACCATTTCCAACATCAGTTAGAAATAATGATATAGTATTTAATCTCTATTGTGAAATCATAACTCAAAGGTCAAATATTACAATCCCAGGCCCTCAACCATCTGCTACTTTACCTATCATTTGACCAACCATTTAGCCTTATAATAAACCATTCACTACTGACCACGAAAACAAGTTTGATATTGCGGAACAATTACAGAAGACACCATCACAAATTTTTATCTTAGATTTACTCTGAACATCAATAATCCACAAAAACATCTTGTATGATTTTTTGATCCAATCCACTATTGATAGTGACATATCCCCTGATAACTTTCAAGCTTTGGTTGGACACCTAGATCTAGCCCAACAAGTCACATTCAACCAAAGAGATATGTCTTCCCTTGGCCCACTCTATAATAACCCATTATACATTAAGGTTTGTATCAAATGACATAAATTGAAATGTGTCCTTATAGATAATGTATCTGGCCTCAACATAGTGTCTTTCAAGCTCATCAAGCTTCTTGGGTAAATAATGATAGATCTCCAACCAAAAATAATAACTATCAAATCTTAAGATAATCAAGAAAGAGAATCATAAGGCACCATTAATTTGCTATTTATCATTAGGCCTTTAACACATGATAGACTTTTCCATGTGTTGGATCTTGAGTTATCATACAACATGTTTTTAAGCAAGCCTTAGTTACATGAGATTCATGCAGTCCCATCAACATTGCACCAATGTATCAAGTTTTCCCACTCAGGGATTGAAGTGAATATTTTAGGATATTTACATCAATATGAGCACTATAAGCATCTTGAGGTTGAGTTTGAAAGCTATAATTATCAGTATAGTATGAATCCAAGTTAAAATCAGGATAAAGGAAAAGCTATACTTATTGGTCCTTCATCAGATAATTACATAGATCCTAATACCTTGGATGCCCTTTCCCACATGCTACCTCCTAAAGATTCCAATCATTTCACCATTTTAGATAATGGACTAAGAGAATATGTTACCCATGATACATTTCATATTACCAATCTTCCTTAAAATCTAAAAACCTTTGGGTGACCTAAGGTCATCCCACATATGCATTGGTAACAAAAGAGTAAAGATAAGGGACCTATCGCATTTGTACCAACATCTAGCCTAGAACATAACCCTCTTGAAGGGGATGACTCATGGTTATTTAATGATGACCAAGCTAATTGTTATAAAAATGCAAAGTATCATATTCCCAATAGGATCATGGAGAGTGATAATTATGAAGGAAGAGGCCTTAAACTAAATTAGTAAGGAACCATCGAGCTAATTTTTATGACTAAGTATGAAAGACCTTATGGACTTGGATTTAAACTACCTAGGGGTGACCCCACATATTTTATTCCAACTTCATCACTAGTGACTAGTGATGATGATGTCGATAGCAAAGTAGAGTTTGATCATAGCCTTACCTTTGATAACCTAGATAAAACTAACCTATTTGATAACAATGCCATTTGTACCCTTACCCAAGTTATTTATCACAGTCTATTACCATTATATTATCCCTAACTGATAGATTGGGACCAACAAGAATCTAGTATATTGATTAATAAGTTATAGAATGATGAGGCATTCTATGATTTCTTAGGCCTTAGAGACAATGTTCCATTGGGAGATCACAAATCAAGATTCTCAATCACATTGGATCCTATAGCCTATTTTGGAGAGCGAGTGAACACCCTTAGTCAAAAAAAAAAAAGTAAAACATTGAGGTCCCAAAGTGAAAACCTCTTTGAGGCACTTTTTGACCAAGGAAAAAGAAAAGATAAATGCCAATCCAGTGGTGAAAACCTGTTTCAAGTGCCATTCTATGGGGGTGTTTATTATTATTTTAATTCAAACTAGGAGACCACCAATGACTAACTTGCCTATGGATCTGACTTCAATTTTGAGAAACAAGTATTTGATCAAATTCTCTAAGAATTTTTTATTGTTTTTTTTATATGGCCAAATATCCCATTAGGAGACTCAAATTCATCATACCTAGGAGAAGTTGAAGATTAAGTCCTAATAAAGGACCCTAGCATAGTCCAACAGTTCAAGTTGCCACATACAATCCTAGAAGATGGTTTGACCCTCCTTGTCGAAGATACAATAGAGGTAAACATCAGGACTCTATCGGACCTGAAATGGATAAAATTAGGTACATCCCTCACTGAGGAGGAATGTGATGTTTTTATATCTATGTTGAGAGAGTTTATGGATATATTTTCATGGGCCTATTTTGACATGCCAGGATTAGACCTCATCTTAATTCTACACCACGTTTTGGTTAATCCTGATGCCAAACTGATAAAATAAAAGCTATGTAAGATGTATCCTCACATTTCTATATTGGTCAAGAAAGAGTTTTAAAAACTATTAGAAGTAGGATGTATCTAATCCATTGACTACTCAAAATGGATCTCTAATGTAGTACCTATTAGTAAAAATCCTAAAAGAATCACAATTTGTTCTAATTTTCAAAACATCAACAAAGTTTGTCCTAAATATGATTTTCCATTTCCTAATATCGACATGATCATCAAATCCATGGTAGGTTATGAAATGATTTCACTCATGGATGGATTTTTAGGATAGAATCAGATCAAAATAACACCAAAGCATCAGTATAGAATAACATTCACCACTTCATGGGGAAATTTTTTCTATCAAGTGATGTTATTTGGCCTTAAGAATCTGGGAGCTACATAGAAAAGAGCCATGACTATCATATTCCTTGATATGATGCATGATATTATTAAAGACTATGTCAATGGCATATTAAGAAAATCCAAGACTAGGGTTGACCATTCAACAGTGCTACATAAGATATTTGAAAGACTATGAGAGTACAAAGTCAGACTAAATCCAAAGAAATGTGTGTTTGGTAAAGCTTCAGACAAATTACTTGGCTTTATCATGTCTCATAGAGGTATTGAATTTGATCTAGCTAAAGTCCATGCTATAGATAAGATGCCACCACCAACTAATTTAAAGTAACTCTATAGTTTACAGGGAAATATCTAGTCAATCCAGTGCTTCATATCTCAGTTAGTAGATAAGTGTCATCCATTCAAACACCTTTTAAAGAAAGGAGTTGCATTCCATTGGGATGATCACTACCAAATAGATTTTCAATAACTCAAATATTATCTTGTTAACCCACCTATTTTATTACCTCTTAAGCAAGGAAAACCATTCTATTTATACCTATTAACTATTGATCATGCCCTGGGGTCACTATTGGCTCAACATGATGAAAATGGAAAGGATCATGTTGTATACTACTTAAGCCATACCTTGGTTATATATGAACATAACTATGCACCTATTTAAAAATCTTGTCTAGCCATGGTTTTCATAGCTCAAAAATTGCATCATTACATGTTGAATAATAAAACTATGGTCATTTCAAAGGTAGATTTGCTCAATTATCTACTATCTAAAATAGCTTTGTAGGGTAGAATGGCTAAATGGATCATTCTTCTTAGTGATTTTGACATAGAGTATATCAATCAAAAAGTAATCAAGGGATAAGTTCTTGTAGATCAACTTGCTGAAGTACCTTTCATGGACACACAAACACTCAAGTTTCCATTTCTTGATGAATCCATCATGACTGTTATTGATACAACCCTTGATAAGTAACCCTATAAATTGTATTTTGATGGTTCATTCATTGCACATGGATGAGGGGCAGGCCTATTATTTATTACACCATAGGGGGATCTAATCCCTAAATCATTTAGAATCAACTTTCCTTATATAAACAACCTGGCCAAGTATGAAGCACTTATTGTAGGACTTTGACAAGTAGTGCATTGGAATATATCTCATCTCCAAGTTTATGGTGATTCTTAGTTAATCATTAATTAGGTTATGGATCATTTTTAGACCAAGGATGACAAGTTGGTTCCATATAAAGACATGGTTGACACTCTTATGAATAAAGTTTCCAACATTCAGTTTGAGTATATACCAAGGGCTAGTAACAGAATTGTAGATGCCATGGCTACTATTAGCTCAATGATTTGACAAATAGATAAAGATAAAGAGTATCAGTTCCTTGTCAAAAGTTTTCTATCACCGGCTCATGAACCTTCAACCATTGCCATGATTTGTGGTATTATCGATCCTAATTCTATCTGGTACTAAGACCTTTACAACTATCTTCATGAACAATTTATACAACCTAAGCTATCTCAAAAATAAACCAAAGCCTTTATTCATCATTCCACTCATTATAATTTACTTGGATCCAATCTTTACTTTATTTTTTAACTTAGATAGAGTTTACATTAGTGTTAAGAGAAGTTCATGAAGGAGTATGTGGAGCCCATTCTGGTGAGGTATTCCTATCCAAAAAACTCTTGTGTACTGGTTATTATTAGCCCATAATGGATGTAGATGCCACTGCATATTTAAATAAATGTGAAAAATTTGAATGACATGCTAATTTTATTCATGCCCCAACAAAAACTCTAAAACTAATGTTACACCATGGCCATTTTCTACATGGGGACTTGACCTCATTGGGAAGATTAACCCCACTTCATTTGATGGCCATAAACATATTCTTACCACCACCAAATATTTCACTAAGTGGGTTAAAGCTATACCCCTCACTTATGTGATTGGAAAGTGAATTTCCAAATTCATCTTCAGCCATCTCATCTACTACTATGTTATGCCCTCTAATATTATATTTGATAATGGAGGATCATTCAAGAACAAAGATGCAGACCATTTATGTACTGAATACAACATCACCTAACATTTTTTGACAATATATTACCCTTAAGGTAATGGTGAGGTCGAGGCATCTAACAAAACCATTGTAAACATTCTCAAAAATATTGTCAATGATGCTAGTCATGATTGGGACCTCCAAATATTCCCTACCCTTTGGGCATATAGCACTAATCATCATATCCCCATAAGATCCACTCCATACTCACTTGTTTATGGTACTAAATCCATCCTTCCAAATGAGGTTGAATTGCCTTCACTATGTATTTATTTCATTCATGTCCTAGATGATTACGATTATCGAGTAGCTCACCTGAAAGAGCTAGATCTACTTGATGAAAAATATACATTCATATTCAACAATATTCAAGCATACAAAAATTGACTAAAAATCCACTATAATCTATGTGTGAAATATAGATAATTTCAACTTGGTGATCTTGTTCTTAAAGAAAACTAAAAGAATACCATAGCTGAGAAGAAACATAAATGGAAATTCAAACCAAACTAGATAGAGCCTTTTGTCATTACTACAGATTATGGATCAAAATCATACCATCTTTCCACACTAGATGATGACAAACTTCTAGAGCCAATGAATATTATTCATCTCAAGTATTACTATAATTGAATGCTAATGTGTATTATCTACAGAGACCATTTAAATTATGCCATTTTGACACTATTCCTCTTTGTGTACATACCATTCTTATCTATCCTCTTTACCATATCCACTTTCCACTTTTGACCTATCAACCTAGTGTGTTCTAAAAACCTAGCATGTTTGACCTTGGTTTTTGTCATTCATTATGTAGTGTTAGCATTGAGGTATTTGATCAGTTCATCAATTTGTTTAAGAACTTCATATAGAGATCATATTTTGGGATAGTGTGACATAAGTTTTGGCAGTTGCATCCTTTGTTTATTAGTCTTTCTTACCACTAGTCTTGTTGCTAATTATAACTACCTTTAGACAAATTATTACCTTTTATTTATTCCATTATGTCCTAGTTATAACCACCTATGGTCAAACTAGGGGTAATGTTAAGTCTTGACATACTAACTTACCACTTCCTATGCCATACTATGTATTTTTACCAACTATGCCTATTTTGTTTGAATTAGTTGCCACACTAGTCAAATTCTTCTACTGTAAGGGTGAAAATGTAGTGACTTGAGGTCTTATTTTGTGACTATGTAGGTAGTGCTCAATACTTATTGAGGTCAGCTTAGTCACCCTTTTCCTAACACTCTCACTATTTTTTGAGCAACCTAAGCCATACTCTTAGTGTTTTGTGAGCAACCTAAGCCACACTCTCACCATTTTGCAAGAAACCTAAGCCATGCTCTCACCATTTTTAAAGCAATCTATTTTTGAATGCTCTCACCATTGTGAGAGATTGAACCATTTCATGTCTCAAAATTCTCGATTGAGTTGTGACACTCCAAAACACTTCCAAAAACATTTGAAATTTGCTAGAAAAGAATGAAAACATTGACCACTTCTTTGCCTTAAGGATTTTGTGAACCCTTACTAAGTTACAATAAAATCACTATTTATTTAGTTTCCCCATCCTTCTTGGCCTTTTTATCTCACACACTTGCCATTTTATAAGACCATTTATATTCTTGTATCACATCCATTATGTTTGTTTTCCTCAGTTATCACATTCTTCCCATTCTTTGGGAGAACTACATTTGGCCTAAATTTTTTATTGGATATTACATCCATGGAACTATGTAGGTAGCATTCACTTGCCTCATACATATGGATACATCTCAACCACCCCATTCCTTTTCTTCTATTCCCCCATTTTTTTTGTTTGTTAAGTTGTCACCTATTTTCTAGGGGCAATGTTTGTAAGGTTTTTATTGTGTTATTTGTTTGTTTGTTTTTGCTTATTTTGTTTATTTGTTTGTCTGCTTGTTTGTTTAATTTTAATCTCTATTGCCTTGATTTAGTTTATGTGTGTTTGTTAGGTGAATCCTTGCCCACACTTACACTTGAATCCATCCATATTCATATGTTTACATTGTCATCATGGTTTCTATCATTAGTGCATTATTTTCTATTGAGTATTAGATTATGAGAGTTAGTCCTCATGCATATTACGACCAATTCCTCATGATCTTATACCATGATGTCTACCGACACATTCTAAAAAAAAAATAGATTCAAGAAGTCTATTCATCAATGGTATCATCTCTTTGGTACTGACGTCTTGATTCCACCTAATCATATCCCAGACAGAGTAATTAACCATGAAAAATATTCAATCTTTATTAGTTTGGATGAACATCTCCCTACTAAGTTTTTCCAATTCATCATTACCCTCTGTGTCAAGTTATCATCATACTCCACCAATTTTATCATGTTTGTCATGATTGGGGTCTAATGATTATAACCACCTATGGGCAAATCATTGCACACCATCCCACCTACATTTCTTAATGATTATAACTGCCTTTGGGAAAATCATTGTGTTGTCACCACTTTAATTTTTATACCTATATAGGGGCATGTTATTATCTTATTTTTTTATCCTAATTAGGGCATCTCCATCTTCTCAATGATTGTAACCACCTTTGGGAAAATCATTGTGTTATCATACCACATTGCCATTATCGAGGTACAATGCTTATAAATACCTTTAGGCAAACCATTGTACACTATCCCACTTGCATTCTTAATGATTTTGACTATATTTTCAATATAATTGTGTTTTAATCCCATTATCTTTCCTTTCTTTGGTCCCTTCATTTCACTTCTTTCTTTTTTAGGGATTGTTTATCGACCTCCTTGTGCCAACCATTCCCTTAAAAGGGAATCATATAATTAATTTATCATCATTATAGTTATAGGCATGTAGGACTTTTTCAATCTTTTAGAAGATGTTACTATGATTATAGATTACAATGCCTTCCTAAATAGGGGCAAACTATAGACACCTAAAACTGGCCACTGATAACCTCCAACTAGATTTTTGACCAATTTCTTCCCAAAATGCACAATTTGGCCTAAAAACACTAAAACATGCAAAATTATGTGAATTGACATATTCGAGTGTTTATTTTGGCTAGGATATCACTAAATAGGGTAATGCAATTTATGGGCTAGCTAACTTTGATCAATTCATTTTGAGTCAAAATGCAAAATTTGCCCCTATGTGTTGTGGACTACTCTTTCCTATCAAATCTTTTGCACAAGACTTGTGCCTTTGTTATTTGTTATTGGAAAAATTATAAATGGGAATATGTATCCAATACATTTGATATGGACTTCCAATTCAAATCTAGTCAAATTTATGACCAATAAGAAGGAATTCTGATCAATTTGAGTAATTGTGCATAATGTGCTTAATCATGCCTAAGATCTAATTACCCCAAATCAAAGCCTAATAAAAAATTCCATCGAAACTTGTTGAATAATTTTTTTTGGAAATGAATATTGAATATCTACATCATCAAGTGACCTCATTTCTTGGGAAGACATCCCTAGGACATAAATGCCACAAATATCAGGATTCATGCCCTCCATGCCTCATCAATGCCTTCCATGATGCTATCCATGCCTCTTAATTTCCCTTTCTTCCAATTCCATGATGAGGATAATTACAAACTTAATTCCAAAAATTGAATTAATCCTCAACCACACATCTCAATCTTGAGATGGATGATTGAGGTTGATTCTGATCAAATCCAAAAATCTATAAATAGGAGGCCTCACAACATCATTTCTAAGCTTAATTAGTGCAAAGTTATAATGCAAGATTGGTTCCAAAAATCTTTAAGAAACTAGTGTTATAATTCCAAATTAATTCCAAGCCAGGCCAAGCCACAAACCAAAGGTGCCAAGGAGAGATAGAGGTTGTCAATCTTCCATTGCCAAGGACTTCATGAGCACAAGCCGAGCAAGCCATCATTATGAGTATTTTAGAGAATCCAAGGAAGGTAAAAGATTTTTATTTTGCATTTTAGTTGTGTGTTTCATTCATGATTGTTAACTATCTCTCCTTAGTGTCTAGACCTAGATATTTTATGTTGTTAGTGTGTTTATTTCATCTTATTTTCATTTTAGAACTAACACCATACTAGCCATCCTCTCTTGAGTCAAATTCATAGATCACAATATCCTCAAGCCAAAGGTGCCAAAGAGAGATAGAGGTTATCAATCTTCCATTGCCAAGGAATTCATGAGCACAAGCGAGCAAGCCATCACAATGAGTATTTTAGAGAATCCAAGGAAGGTAAAAGAGTTTTATTTTGCATTTTAGTTGTGTGTTTCATTCATGATTGTTAACTAATCTCTCCTTAGTGTCTAGACCTATATATTTTATGATGTTAGTGTGTTTATTTCATCTTATTTTCATTTTAGAAATAACACCATACTAGCCATTGTCTCTCGAGTCAAATTCCTAGATCACAATATCCTCACTCACCCACAATTAAATTTATATTTAACTCAATCAAACCCACCAAAGAAACTCAAATTTAAACAAATCAAAAAAGAGGAGCCACCTAGGATCCCTATAATCAAAATTTTGCCTCCCATTTCTACCTCACTTTCTATTTTAAGTCCAAATCCTTATTCTATCTTAAGACCTCACCCCTCTACCTTGGTTAAGAAGTTAAATCTTCCCAAGAGAGCCCAAACCCAACCAAAACTCTTAGATACACCTTCACCCATCTTAACCAAACCATTCATATCAAAACCATCTACATCCCAACCATCTACTTATAAACCTTCTATCTCTAAACCATCCACTACCAAGCCTTCTAGTTTTAAAATATCTACATACAAGCTACTAATTTATAAAACATCTAGCCAACACCACTTGCTAAGAAAATTCCTCCCCCAAAATCTCCTAGTATTAAACTAATTACTAAAAAGTTCTATACCCCAACTATCAAAGCCAAAACCTACACTCCCTTGCCACTATTACTTGATTCTTACTCAACAATCTTGTAAAGGTTATGGTAAGCCTCTTTCTTGACCTTACCACCCATAAAACCATTTGACCCCCATAGTCCTAAGCCATCTTAGTTTATTGACAATATGGTATGACCATACCATAGAACACTTTGTCATGATACAGAGAATTGTAAAGCTCTCCAAGTCCTAGTCCACTAGTTATGTGTTGAGGATGACCTATTGTCAAAAAATCCTTTAATGAACCCATCATCAATCCAAACCAAAAGCAACCACCCCAAACCTACCTACCATCACACTATCATCTAAGAGAGTGGAGGAACTGAAGTAGAATATTATCTTAATTCCTCCTCAAATATGTACCATGTATGTGGTCACATGATTACAAACGTAAAAAAAGGATAAAGGGAAGGAAAAGGTGTATCTTCCATGGACATGCCCTTCTTCCACCACCCAATCACCCAACCAAACCTAAACATATTCACCTTCACCCAAGCCAAAGGTGTCCATCTTAGGTTCCTCCTAATCCAACCCTTTCAAGTAAATCCAAAGAGTAGTTCTAAAGAAAATTCACCAAACATTAGTGAAGTTAAGTTTATATGAACTAATCAATACCTCACCCCATCACTGCTATGTGATGATAGAGGCTTTGCAGTCCATAGACATTAAACTAGAAGATGCACAATCTCTAGTAGCCTTTATTAGAACTCTTCATATTTTCACCCTTGTTACCTTTAAGGATTCAAAAATACCCTCCATTTAACCATATGATCTATATCCTCCCCTTTTCATTACCGTGTACATTAACCAAACCAACATCAAAAGGGTTATGATTTATAAAGGAGAGATTATCAATATTATCTCCTCCCATGCATATGACTAGCTGAAATTGCCAGAGAACATTATGTCAAAAACCATAACAATACTTTATTACTTCAATGACACTATGGAAAAAAATCTAGGAACTATCATCCTACACATTCATTTAGGACCTTGACCACTTCTTGAGCTCTTATACATAGTAGAAGGTGAGTTCTAGTAAAACATTTTTCTTGGACACCCTTAGATCCATTCCATGGGTTGTGTACCATTTTCCCTACATTAGTGCATTAAGTTTGAACACAAGGGTCAAGTAGTTACCATACGAGCTGACCCAAGTCCTTTTGCATCATGTGATATGACATACTATCCTAATTATGTTCTCGTCCTTCTATCCACTAAACCTTCACCAACCAACAATGAATCCACCTCTTCCAACAACCAAGCCTTAACTATCTCATCCATTCCTTCTACCCAAATCCCCTTGAAGGACAACTTCGGTTCAACATTCCAATGTCTTTCACTTTAAGAGTATCACTAATTGACCTTGGATGCCTTCCCTACGCCCCAAGAGTATGAGGAACTTGACCAAAACCCCAGTTATGATCCCAATATTAGAACCATTATTCCTTTTGGGCCTCCCAAACTCTGAAATAATATTGTCTATGAGGGACTTGATCAATCACTTTCCACCTTATCTACCTCCTTTTCTCCTTGAACATTCATGTCTAATTTATCCTAAATGAATAAACTAGAGTTTTCCAAGACATACCTCTATAGGTGTGATTGGAAGGGATTTGGTCTAGGATATTATGAACATGGACCACATGAGTTGTTCCTATGTAAGACCCAAAAGTCTCATAACAAATCTGGTCTTAGATACATTACACCTAAAGAGCCAACCAATTTGCCTCTCATTATCATCTTTGATGAGGAAGTTCCATCCTCACCAACCTCTTCACCATCCAGATTTGAGGATTTCAAAATCATCCCCACTAAATTTTTTTCATCAACATGATTAACATTGGACCCATGACTTATCAAAAGGATGGGGAGACCAAAACTATTCCTCTAACTCATCCTAAAATGGTAGAATATGATTGTCCTACCATTAATATCATTTGGTGTCAGGATGATGATTCCCTTATTGCCTATCTTGGTGTATAACATTCATCTATTCAAAAATATCTCCCTTATAAGATCTCAACCATGTTGAATGAGTCCACCATAGATGTCAACTTGGGCACTTGAGATAACCCACACATTGTAAAAATTAGCCAATTGCTAAATTCCTTAGAGCTTCAAGATTTCCCTTCCTTCTTACAAGATCATAGCATAGCATTTTATTGGTCTTACAATAATATTTTAGGAGTCAACCATTCCATCACTACCCATAATATCATTACTACCCATGATGCTAAGCCTTTCAAGTAGAAGCTTCATTGCATACACCCTCACATAGCCCTTCTTATCAAAGAAGAACATCAATGCCTCCTATCCATAAATTCAATCTAACCCGTTGACTGTCCTCAGGGTTTTGAATGTTATCCTTATCACCAAATCATCAGGGGGACTTCACATTTGTATGGATTTCCATGATCTTAACATTGCTTGCCTAAAGGAAGACTTCTCTTTTCCAAGCATTCACCAGCTCATTGATCTTATAACCAGCCATGAGATGCTATCTTATGGACTATTTCTTAGGCTATAATTAGATCTTGATTTCTCCTGAGGACCAACATAAAACTAATTTTATCACCCCATGGGGAACCTTATACTATAGGGTCATGCCTTTTTGGTCTAAAAAATGCTACAACCTCCCAATGTGCCTTGACCTATATATATCATGACCTTATTCATAATATCATCAAAGATTAGGTAGATGACCTTATTTGGAAATATAAATGTCACAAATATCATTTAGCAGTTCTTAAGGTTATCTTTGAATCCCTCATCCATTACCATGTTCGCCTTAACCCCAATAAATGCATTTTTGGAATCTTGCCATAAACTTTCCTTGGATTTATCATCTCTCTTCAAGGAATCAATGTTGATCCTACCAAAATCAAAATGATCATTGAGATGCCTCTTATGACCCACCTCAATTAACTCTACTATTTGTATAGGAAGCTCCAATCCATTTGTCACTTCATCTCTTAGTTATTTGATAAATTCTAACCTTTTCATCACCTTATTAAGAAAAATATATCTTTTAAGTGGAATAAAGACTATAAAATAGAATTTGATTCACTTAAATAGTACCTTATTTCCCCACCCATTATCATTCCTCTATAATAACATCAACCTTTCTACCTTTATATTTCAACCACCGATCACTCTTTAGGGGCAATATTTGCACATCATGATGAGTAGCATAAAGATCAATTTGTCTACTATATAAATCAAAAACTTATAGAGTACGAGACCTAGTAAAAACATATAAATAAACTTTGCCTCACCTTATTATTTTTGGCCTCCAAAATTTGCCATTACCTTACAATCACAAGACCTATGTCATAACAAACATTGACCTACTCAAGTCCATGCATTCCAAGCCATATCAAAACTAGTATATGGATAAATGGCTCATGATTTTAGCTAAGTTTGACCTTGAGTTCCTCTAGAATAAGTTAATTAAAGGGAAATTTATTGATGACCAATTACATGAATCACCTTTAGTGGATAACCAACCTTATCTTTTTGAGTTTCTCGATGAGTCCATCGTGAATCTTTCTGAAGAGGACCTCATCAGTCAAATGACCATGTAATTTGATAGATAAAAGTGTCAAAAAAATGGGTGTGATAATATAATTCTCATCCCCCTTGATGTTTAACCCCTTATTTTATCTATGAAGCTTGATTTTTATTATACCAATAACATGGATGAGTACAAAGCCCTAGTGATAGTCTCCAAACTATTTTAGCCTTGGGAGTCAAGATGATCAGTATTTTTGGTGACTCCCAACTCATGGTAAATAAAATAAATGGTTCTTATCAATTTGAAAATGATGTCTTGTAATAATATAAACAACTAGTTTATTTAATTTTAACATTATATGAAAATTACCTTATCCAAGCCATTTCATGATCTACAAACAAGTTTTTTGATACAATGGATTCCCTTGCTTCCCAAATACCATCTACACTTTATAAAACTAATATATTTTCTTATGTCCATCATCTTACTGATCCTTATTATACCAAATCAACCCTCCTTCCATCTTTAATATGGAGGAGACCCGACCCAACCTTTGGTATAAGTAGATCTTTAACTATCTCAACCTAGGCATAATTCCCTCCAATCTTTCTAGGAATATATGAAGAGTATTTATATAGATCACCTAAAATTATACTACTAGGGGTAATTATTTATAGCCATAGATTTGATGGTCTCCACTTTCATTGCATACATAGCCACAAATCCTCTCATGCTATCAGGGAAATACATGATGGGATTTGTGGAGGACACTTTAGTGGTCTAACTATTGATAAATGTATCCTCCACCTTGGTTACTATTGACCCACCCTCAACCAAGACTATTATGATTATGTGAATAAGTGTGTTAAGTTTCAATAACATGCCAATCCAAATCATGCATGTAGTCATAACCTCCAAGTATCCAAGGATTTTTGGCCTTTCTCATAATGGGGAATGAATTTTATCAGTGAAATTAAGCACCATTCTTCATAGTGAAATCATTTTATAATCACTATGATATAATATTTAACCAAATGGGTGGTGGTTATTCTTATCATCTCAACCAAAAATGAAAATATTGTTGATTTTATTAACAATCACATTATCTATCATTTTGGTGTCCCTCATAGGATAATCATCGATAATGGTAAATATTTTTTTTTAAAAAGTCTAAGGTTTTTGTGATGCATTTGGCATTAACTTGAGTTTCTCCTTGCCCTGTCATCCACAAGCTAATGGATAGGTTGAATCTTCTAAAAAACCCTTAACAACATGCTAACTAAAATGGTCAATCCATTCGATTCAGATTGGCACTTACACATCCCTTTCACCTTATGGGTATATCATACTAAAATTAAAACCCATATGGGTGTTACCCCTTTCTTGTCTTTGGAGTAGATGTTTTCTTTCCTCTTAAATTGCAAATTCCTTCTCTTTGCATATCCCTACAGGATATTATTTCCAAGGGTGATTATCATTAGGAACTTTTAACCCAACTTGAGATACTTGATGAGTATTTTTTGGTGATGCTTAAACATCTTCATGTCTATTAAAAATGATTTAAGCACACCAAAAACAAAAACCTAAGATAATGAGAATTCAATATCAGAAACCTCATCTTAAATTAAAATCAACATGCAACTAATATGGATAAAATAAAATGGGACAAGTTTGCTTTCAATTGGATTAGACCTTATATCATAATATAAAATTATAGATCATGAGCTTATAATATATCCTCTCTTAAAGGGAAACTCAAACTTGAGCCTCTCAATGTTTTGCATCTACATCCTTTCTTTTGTTAAATAAGATCAAACCCACCTATTGTCTAACTTAAGCTCATCCCTTGTTTTACTAGATTTTCACCTTCATCACCTCATTCTACAGATAACTAATTAAAGCATAGGATCATATGATTATCCATATTATTTGTAGCCTTAATATTAAATATGGGTAGCATGGCTCTACCCATGGCATGATTCTCATGGATACTTTTCATCTTTAATAGGATGAAATCCCATGGTCGTTGTTTATTAAATCATCCTCTCAACCACCATCTCAACCTTTTTATGCTTTAGTTTTACATTCAAAAAGGTACACATTTAAGGCTATATAAGCAAGTATATGTCATCAAAATAAATTGCATTAAAAGACATATATCATATGGGTTATATCTATTATTAAAAAAATACTCCCTTGAAGGATAGCTACTAAAACCAATACAAGGTAGACTACACCCTTCAAGGATAGCTATCAAAAGGCCAAAAATAAATATCAAAAACTTAGACCATTCCCTTGTAGGATGGATAAGTAAAATAATATATAAAAATAAAGTAATTTATTGGAGGATTCTCATATCAATTAGCTTCCCTAAAACCTCTCACAAAAATAATAAAATTATCAAAGGACCCATTTTTTGGAAGCCATCATAATCAAATTTTAAGAGTAGACTTCTCTCATCGATTAGTCTATACCATATATGACATAGACCTATTTATACTATCTCTTTGGTAAACTATAGAAGATGCATGTCATCTTGACATGAAGTTTCCTTTATCGTCCAACTTCCATTTATACCCTCTATTAAACAAGGGATTTTGAACTTACTTGACACTATGTGATCAGGATACCTTTTAACCAATTGACAAATGTTGATGTGAAGCATGTTACGGATTATGTTCATAAGCTTAGCTAGCTTCCTTTTGTTCTTATTCTCACCAATGAGATATCATTGTGTCTCCTTTTCCTTTTTCATACCTATTGTTGCTACATTCATTAGGACATTTGTCTTTTGATTGTCTCTATCTTTTCGTGTCTTTTCTCACATGTGGTTTTGTTATCCAAAATTAATATGTGTTTTTTATATTAATCCACCTTCATATAATTAAATATAATTAAATAAACAACATTTTAATCAACATTTTATGTTTTATTTTTTGATTTACTTCTACCTTATTTGTTTAAGTGTTTTAACCATAAAACTGTTTTAATAAATTAACCACATCATATATCAAAATTCATCTCATCTATCTAAATAATAAATCACATCTCATTAATCATCATAATTTATCACATTTATAACCATTTATAAACAAATGATTCATCACATATGTTATCCATCACATGTCTATCTAAATAAAGTGGAACATAGATTCATTAATTTAAAACACCCACATTTCTAACATCTAATTAAGCATGTATCTACTAATAATAGAAATACTAATCATAGCATCAAGATCATATCATAAACAACATCATCACATCATGAACATAAAATAATTATCCATAACCATAAATAACATCCATAACCCATAATCACATCAATAAGCTCATACTCATAAATAATCATATATCATAATAATATCCATGTCTCTCACAAAAATGTGTATATCTTGCTACATCAACTCACAGGTTGATATCAAAATCATATAATACATCAAAATAGGAATCTCATAGGAGTATAAGGTAGAGAGGAAATAACAATCCCTATATCTTATCCATCTTTGAGATCTATCTATGCACCCATAGATGCTACCCACTGACCTAGTGTAGCACTGCTAGCTCCCCTAGTAACTGATAATCTATACTCGGTATATCAGGACTCATCTGAAAGCTATCTAAATACAAATGCATCATAATATCTGAGATTCTTAATTTTATCCACATACCTCACCATAGAGATGGTCTTATAGGTGTAGGTTCCCACCCTCCTAGCTATCTCAGTGCATCCCTCTCTTGTGTCACCAATGCTAGATGTACTTGTGTTATATCCATCTCTTGCATAAGGATAGCCACACATACTTGGGTCATATATTTATATATAGTCATCACTTTTAGAGCTACCTATGTTATGGCTTGTGCTTCCTTTGCCTAGTCTCTCTCTGTAATGAGTGTCTACCTATTAGGGGCATCCATATTCATCTGGTCCCCACCCCCTCCATAATATCTACATTAAGAGCCTATTGTCATACATAACCCCTACATCATCAATAGATGTGGCCACTAGTAGCTCCTTACTATCAATCTCTATCTCCTTAAGTTGTGGTAGAGGTAGTGATGCCTTAACATCCTCTCTCTTATACCTTGAGAAAGCACTTGGGACACCCTAAAAAATATAGAATTATTTCATGACCCTAATAAATAGGATGAGTTTCACCTCATGCTTTCATATCCCATATATCCACCTATAACTCTATAGTGGCAAGGACTTCCTAACATAACTAGCCCATGTTGGGAATCTAGTATATAGACACTAGAATCTAGAAGTGCATAACAGGTAATAACTATCATCATCATCATGACAAGTCATATCCCCCTATCCATATGATACATAGGTGCATAACGGAAACTTATAGCATGCCACCTCATATGAACAAAGTCCATGCTAAACAAATAATTTATTTGCACATCTTCTTCCTCATTGTTGATATGTTATGTTAGCTCACCTTGTATTAGTATTCACAAAATCTAGTGAATGTCCTATAGTAGTATGGTAATATCTCCCATTGGTAACAAAAAAGTGTTGTTATCTAGGTCCCATCTCTTAATGAGGGATACCAACATCACCACATCTCTTAACACATGTTGATAAAATCTCATAACTCCTAGACCCACCATTGTCATGTGCTCCCACTCTTGGTCTATCATAGATATGAGTACCTTGTTTAGGAGTTGACACACTCAATCCTACATCTATAATTTATCCCTCACTTTTAAGGATAATAATATACCTTAGTTTAATTTACCCATCACCCATAGCCTATGTATTCTACCTATTCACCCTACCCCCTAGCTTAACCTAGTTTACCTTATTTACCCAACTTTTACCTAATCCTACCTGAACAACATCTTACCTTTACCAACCACACCCTTACCTTATCTACCATCCTAACCAAAATCTTAACTCACTCATATACCTTCTTAACCTTTAACCCATTCCTAATCCGTGTTATATCCCATTCCCACACTTTATAGCAACCATCAATGGTCGAGTGTCAACTAGTGATGGCTCTTTATCAAACTATTTCTGATCAACCCTTGACCATTGATTGTTTGGTGGTGGACTACCGATAGTACACACATTAACCATTATATGGTTTCCTATCGATTGATGATGATCGATAGTAACCATTGATGTTAACTGTGTAGATACCATTGGTGACCCTAAAACCTTAGGTCTTACCTTAACATACCAAAAAACTTAATAAAAAATAAAATTTAAGCCTACATCTAATTTATTATTACTTAACCTACATTCTTAAACACATATTTCCAACCTCTAACAAATTATTACCAAATATAAAACCCCCCAATTTCTGATGCCTATCCACCTAGAATAATACACCAAGTAAGTAACATCACAAAATTTAATAAAATTCATGGCATCTCCTACCTCATTACAAATCATCCATCATGGTGGAGCCCTCGATACCACTACCACCACTTAGTCCCATACTTTACCCGTACCTCACTACAGCCTCAATATGTTTCCTCTACCCTAGCCTACATCAACCAACCTCCAACTCACCACTCAACCTTGGTCAAACCCACCTGACTTAGCTAATATAAGACTAAAAAAGCCAAGTCACTTTCATTTATGTAAATGCTAATGGAAATCACTATGGGTTGATATTTGTAAATGAGTAAATAAAGACTCATTTGACCTTTAATGGTCTGCTTTTTAGGGTTTCCTCTTGACCATCAATGGTCACTAGGTGATACTTGATAGTCAACCTTGATCGTTAATGGTCAACCCCTCTTGGTTTTTTCCATCTTACCATCTCATTTTCCTAAATGACCACCTAACCCAACTTTCCCTTCACCCGCCTAGCTCATCTTTTCATCAATCAGTCCACTTGTATGCTTTCATTTTTAATAATCACACCTTGGTTCCTTTATCATCACATTTGTTTTCATAACCAAGCCTTTTACTTATCATTATGACAACATTTATTACCTTACCATATTTGAATTAACTTGCACTAATTTTGTCCATTGACCATTTAGGTGCCTCAAAGCATGACCCTTCATAGTCCTGACACCTACAAACATTTTTGTTTTCTTAGGATCACATCTAGTTTTTGGATACCTACTAATACATCAACCTTGCCTAGGAAACTTAAGTTTGTAGGAGTAACCCATATCATCTATGCATAACATCATGACCTGGTTACCCTATCACCTTTCCTTCTAGTCCAACCTTATTTTACCACCTACCTCATCTATGATAGTGTAATTTATGCATGATCTATGATATCAAACTTAGTCATACTTTATGTAGCTATTTGAATTTAAAAGCCTACATAACCAACCTTAACACCCACCCAACTACTTTTCAAACCCATCATAAACTATTTTACGTCATCAATTCCTAGTTTCAGGGGAAACACTTCCTCTCCTACTTGGGCCATCTAACTTTCTATAAACTTTCCATTTTTGTTTTGCATGTTGTTGATACAAACTACATAATAAAAAGGGGTAAAATTTAGACACTAAAAAATGATATACTATATCTCTAAATGTCACATTAAAATTTAAGCCACCCCTTGGCCCCCTTTGGGTTAGATTATTTACCAATTCTCCCATTATTAACCTTAAACCATTTCTTAGGGAATAAACTACCAATCATTGGTGGATTATCAAATTTTGACTATATCCCTTCGACCATCGGTGGTTACTTAAAATATTTCATGATCAAAATAATCAATTGCAATTTTACTGTAACTCACTCATTGATTACCATCTATCTAATTCTAGTCTATTGTTCATATGTTCAATGTGTGATTAGACTATTCGATAAACCATTTTTTAAACTCTCCATTTCAACCCTCCTTTACTTTATATTAAGATATGAAGATAAGGTTTAATTCATCATTGAGGGGGGAATATATTATGACTCCCAGGCAAATCTAAAATATTCCCAACAAACTATGAACCATGTTAGATGTTTAGGGTGATTTTACAAGCCACTATCTTGAGCCAAGGTACCATTACTATATTGACATTTCTCTAAGATCCATAACAATTTTCAGCCAACACCAACATTCCTTAGACAAATAACACCTAAGAGATAAGTATCTATGTTTTTTTAATCCAAATTCAATAATTAGCTCTATTTATTTCATTTCTTGTGTCATTCCCCTTTATTTCTCTTTCATCTCATTTCCTTGTATTAGAGTTTTATAACTCTAAACACTTCATCTCCTACCTATACCTACCCACAAACCATTCTCACTCACCTAAATACCCAATCCTTAAACTAGATAACCCTGAGTATTACTTTATATCTTGCAACCAATATTCAACTAAAACACCACTCCCATAACCTCTTTGTAACTCTCCCTAATAGACTTCTTTTCCCAAACCAAATCCCATAGTAACTATCGATGGAATTACCTAACCATTGATGGACTTATATAACCACCTATAATTAATAACCATATATGGTCACCTAACTGGCAATCATCATACCTAACCGTCGATGGTCATTATTTGTCATTTTATAATAGTAAGCTAACTTGACCCATCTACCATACCCAAATCCTAGTTTATGAGTTTTTATTTTATCATAGAACTTCAACTTATTTTATGAATCAAGTTAGAATAATTTATCATTAGTATTCAATCATTTATTACTATTTTTATCAAAATCACTTGTTTCTATTCAAGCATTTATTGTATTTGATTTCAGTACCTTTTTTTATTTCATGCAAGCATCTATTTTCAATCTATCATAACATAAATTTTTTAAAAGTATGGTTTGACAGCCTCTAAGGAAGTGTTTGCTTCTTGGATCTAGCTCACACTAGTCATTCCACCCTACTATCTCACTAATCCACCTTCTTCTAGATTGTTTTCTTATCTGTAGGTCATCCTCCCCAAATAAAGAACAGTATTGATAATCATCTAGATGACACATGCACAACACATCTAGGTTCTACTAACCTCACCCTTATTTCAATTTTTACTCTTTCTAAACAAGAAATTAAATTAAAATTTTAGTGAAACAACACATTACATATAAATTAGTCTTATACAAAATTCTATAGAATAGGTAGAGCTTCTTCACAACTTGATATTTTATTACTTTTTTCTCTACTCTCCTTTCTTCCTCTCCTATCCTATAGGCATCATCCTATTATCCTAACATAATCATATCTCACTCACATGTATATATCCACTCTTAATATTCCAAACATGTAATAACATTCTCTTCGAAGGCCAACCCACGTAGGGTGGAAGTGACCACCATAAATTTCTCAGTTTAACTCTCTTTTCCATAACTTTCACATTGGAAGACGACTCAAACATTCCCATAGGTCATTATATAACCATTTATAAACATTTAAAAACATTTTCACACCTCACAATACCTCAAAACACCTCTCATTACTAGTTAAGAAATTCAAATTTTATAAGTAGCCATTTTAGTTTGAAATTCTGAAAGGCTTACAAACACACTAACATAATTGTTTCATTGACTCAAAAATGTCCCAATGGTTCCTATAATACATATAAAACCCATAAAATATAAAAAATGGTCATAAGGAACCTTTGAAACACATTTTCATACTTTGCACCTTGTGATTCTCTACATCAAATGTAAAAAAAATCAATAGTACATGTAGTTAGAACCAATTCCATGCACCCTATTATCAACATCTCTAAGGAAACACTCTATCAATCTACCAAAACATACATATGATGTCCTCAAAATACATTTGGAATTAAATATCATATCTCTCCATCATATTAAAGAGGTTCATGTGAATAATGCACTTCCAAAAGGTTTTGATCAAAATGTATTTTTTGATTTTCATAGGTCACCATGCCAAAATAGTAATAGATGTATCATTTTGAGGCACAATATTCAATATTTTATAGATTCAAACATCATTTATGTTGGAACACCTATAAAAAATTCAAAACCATAACTGAGTGAAAGTAAAGATCTCAAACGGTGATTATTTTCCTACACACAACTAATGAGACATCAAATACATTGGTAGTACATTATGAATATAATGTATACCCTCCTCTAGTTTCGTATCATTGTCTTAGAGAGGAATAACATACTTTGAATGACATCGTAATTAGCTATCAAAATTTAGTGTTGTCTACGCCACTCATCACATTTGTATGGGATGAAATATAATGCGATGATTTGAACTTGAATTCATTATTTGTTCGAACCCACATTGTTCACCAACCTATTTAATGTGTCTTGGTTGATATTGGTTCAAGTGTGAATATCTAGACAATGACGCTTTTTAATCATCTTATATACTCATATTAGGTATTTATTCCCACTACCATGGCCATATAAGGATTCAATGGTCACCTTATATCTCCATTACTAGTATAGCACATATGGCCGTCAAGTTTACATTAGTACCCAATGTGGGGCTCTTTGATATCTTATCAAAGTGACCTTAGATTTATTATATCCATGTAATTAATTATATAGTTCATAGGTGTTCAAAATATATTTATGCTAATAAGTTCATCATAATTTTGTGTATCCCATATAAATATCCCATACAATAGATAAATATGGCTCATACATAGTGTATTTTAGTTTAGCTACCTAAAAAGGTGAAACCTATTCAAGTAATTTTAAATTAGGTATCTACCCTTCTAAGGAGACCTATACTTCAAAGAACACTTTAGAAGATATATATAATAGATTCTATAGAGACTCTTTATACTCATGCACATCCCATATTGATCTTACCAATCATTATGAGTGTTTCACATAAGGCACCAAAAAAAGGTTCATACACTCCATGATGGGTTCAAAAAACTCCTAGAGTTAATCATGATTATCCACATCCATAGTATGTTATAGATAATTAATATGATTATAAAAATTATGGTATAGAGGTAAATTGGTATTTAAATTATAATCATCCCAATTTAGTTACAATATTATAACCAATTCCATTCATGAAAGGTCACCATTCTATTTAACCTTTTTAGAACTAAGGATCAATATGAAAGAGATTACCTTAAACAAACAAGGATTAAACTAGTATAAAAATTAGGCAATTAATGAATTTATATTCTACTAATATTTTAAAAATAAATACTAAATCTATGCATATGATAAATATAAAAAGTACAACATTCAATATTATGATAATAAAAATATGGATGATAAATTTTACATATCTTATAAAATGATTCACGTACAAATTTGAGTAACACAGGTGTAAAAATAGATTGTATGATGATTTTGATTCAGTTGTCAAATTATTAAAAAAAATATGTTTGAATGGACACTTGAATAACCTTACAGAAACTTGAATCACCCTATGGACACTTGCATCGACACTAATAACAATTTTTCAATGCATCTATCATATATAAAATATTTAGTGTTAACTAAAAATTCCATCTGGGTCTTTCCAATTTTTCTATCACCTGTTATATTATGTGTTTAGATCATGGGCATTGGCTTTTGATATCAGAATATAATTCAAACCCTAGATCCTCTACTCAGGTCTTAACACCTTTCCAAAAATGGTTTAGTGGGCTCACAAGGTTGAGCTAACCTCAATTATCCCTCTATCAATGAACATTGCATACATAGCTAATAATTTGAAGAGGTATTTAGACATATGTAGTTATCCAATATGCTTAGATTATGTGTGAAAAATGGTGTATGATAATATATGAAATTTCATGTAGTTATTGTTATAAATCAAAATTTCACCCTTGAGAGGGTGATTCAAGCCCTATTAACTTGAATTATGCAATGGGATTGATCCTAGGTTATGGGTGAACTTTAGGTGGACCAAACCTCTAGATTATAGGGATAAATCCCCTTGATGTATCATTACTAATATATTACAAAGGAAAATGGAGAGAAATAAAATGAAAATAAACTAAGGGGTTGATACACCAAATAATTTGATCACTACCAACTAGCTACATGTGCACATGTAGACCATGAGACTAACCTTAACATATACTACTCCTAATCTGAATCTCTCACATCAATATTTCAATGTGAAGGTTATGATAGATGATTATGATAAGAGGAATAGTAAAGATGTCTATGATGACACTAGTGAATATAAAAACTCACTTAAACTTTACACTAAACTTACACACTTTACATGACCTGTAAAAGAAGCTTTCAAACTACATATAGGTGTTATAATATGACATGTCAAGGAAGAAGAAGCAAATCACTTGAAATGATCAACCATATCTTCACATAAACTAGGTATAGTCATATAAGGATGTAAAATTATTATTCTTTCATTAATCAAAGGAATAAAAATGGGCATGTCTTTTCCATACCCAAGTGGAGGATTCATACGAATCTAAACAAGGTTGTATATATAGAAAAATGTGAGAAGGAGAGAGAGAAGTGGTGTAAGATAGACTTATATGAAGTGTCTCCTCATTAAATATTAAGTTACAAGAAAAAAAATTCTGAAAGTGAATAGTTATGAAGTCCTTAAACATGTGTCATTTTTTCCTAATCATGGATTTTAAGATAGTTGGTGTAGGATATTTCATTTCTTTAACGATTCATCATCTTTTTTAAAACTAACCACTTGGCCTGTGAGGGATGATAGATGGAATTATTGGTCATAAAATCACCTTGAACTACCCTCTACCTTCCTCTTTAACACTTTTTCATTTTTTTAGGAGTTGTATTATATTGACATTGCAATTATGATCATACCTCCTTAGGTGTCTTGAAATCCATTAATCTCACTACACCTTTCTTGTCCAAATTTCTAAAATTTTGATTTGATCTTTATGAATGCAAACTATTTCAATGAAATTCATATATCAGTATTAACAAACTTATATCACTCCCTTTGGATGCATTAAATACTATCAAAGACTTAATTTTGCACCTAAAGCCCATACTTGCCTTCAATTCCTTGTAACCCTCAAAATGTACAAATATCTTTGTGTAAAACAATCTAAAAATTATCATGGAAAAATAATATTTGATTTGAGTATCTAATATTCTCTTATATCTTTGTAAAAAATTTCATGACTGGATATTAAGTACAAGCACACTTATCCACCTATTTCTCTCTCTAATTAGCCCTCAATTAGGTCACTAGGCCTAGAAATTTAGATTTGGCTCCATATCTCTCTCACACATTTAAAACTACAAATATGTGTTTGATTAAATTTTAGGACCTCCAAATCATGATCCATGTCAAATTTGAGGTTATGGAACCTTGTGTAGGTGGGTGAAGCAAGAAATGGTCAAATCCTAGTCTTTCACAAGCATTCTCATACTACCTTCATGAAACAGACCTATATGAGCACTTCCAGGGTTAAATATATTTATTTATTAACTTAAGGAGATATAATACACCTTAAACCACCTTATACAATAGTCTATTATTGGAATAAAACTATCTACTGAGAGAGGGGGGTGAATTATTAGATCAACTAAAACTAGTCCTTTAATCATTTTAAACTAATTTAAAAAGCATACGTAGATTAAAATATAAATGTAAAGATCACATACAAACATAAATACACATGACATTGTATTTATACATGGAAAACCCAAAGGTAAAAACCATGATGAGAATATCTACTAAAATCTATTGTTTTAGTCTAGCCTCATAGTCAATACCTCAATTGGTAAAACCTCATTAGTTACAAGCCTCACTAGTAAAAACTTACTAGTTACATTTAAGGACACCAATCCTAAGGAGACACCAATCCTTTTTTTTAAGATCACCAACTCCATATCTGAGTACTAACTCATCTTAACCTCACTAGTTACAATGTTTAAAGGCACCAACCGTAAGGAGATACCAATTCCCTTACTAAGCACCAAATCAACTTGTCTGATGGCACCAACTAATTAGATATATGGAGACACAACTCTAGTATACTAAATAGATTCATAAATGAATCCAACTCTATTATCTCTATTACATGTCTAATTTGTAACTACTCATTCTATGTAATTTCTCTTTGTGTGAATTTATTTCTCTCTACCCCTCTCTCTATGTCTATATATGTATCTATTTGACACACTTCGTCTTTCTCTATGCAGCTTCTATGTCTATAAATTTTCATTTGATACAATTCCAATAGCTCCATAATTATCTACCTATGTCCTAGATGTAATATATATAAGCAAATTATTTAGGGTTCCGTATCTTCTATGTGTTCACAATTAGACTTTAACACATCACACCAATTCTAGACTTTAGTTCATTATGACATGAACTATAAGTTTACTATGTCTCAATTCCATACACCACACTATAATTATATGTGTATTTAATATCTATAACATCTAATAGACTCACATTTTAATTCATAGACTCTTTAATGTATATTTGATTGGTTAGATCGATCAATTTCATTATCTATGTTGAGATATAGATCTTATACATAAGTTCTTGCATGTTCCTACATGTTTCTCCACTTGACCATTGGAATTTAAACATTTTAAGTACTATCCTTTGAACTTTTTTTTTCACCATATCTAATCTCTCTCACTCCATCATATCTTTGTACGCTACTAAACTTTAATGTTCCACTCTTAAAATGCATTTGTTGATCTCCATATCTTTGCTTCTATGTTCCATTCAATATTTAAACTTGTATGAACTTTACCTTGACTTGGTTGTTAAAATTTGACACGTTGACCTCATATCACTTGTTCCTATGTCTTTGGATCACTTTCACTCCATCAATCTTCTCAAATTTTCTTAGTCTTTAACTCATCACTATGTCAATAAATCTCGAGCACTTTATATCATTTGATTCCATTCTCTCCATTGTATCTCCTTTTTACAATCACCCATACATTGTCATATCTTCTTACAAGATCAATCATTAACTCTGATAATCTTACACTTATTATGTCTCTATCTAAATTTTTATATAAATTTGACATTTGTCACTTGCACACTCACTCAGAGATCCTTCTAATAATTCAACTTCATCACTCTCCATTGTATCTCTAATGTCAGAGTAAGCATGAACCATTGATCTTCCAACTAGATTTATGTTTAACTCTGATAAGATCACTCTCATTAGTCCTCTATCTAATAGACTCCATTAATGTGACACTTTACATTAGTGTGTTCACTCGAATAGACCTTTGACACTTTGACTTCACTTCACTTTGTTGGATCATATGCATACAATGAATCATGGGCCATTGATCAAGATGGGACATACTATAAAGTCTAATAATTAAGAAATATTAAGTCTTTTGATCATTTCTCAAGCTAATAATTTCTAGGTCAAGGGGCTAGTTTTGTAATGATGAAAAAGGTTTAAGTTATAACTTAAGTTACTGGGTCCAGGTTATATCTAGTCAACATCAAAATATAAATTATATGTTAACACCATGACATAAACCCTTAGGGTTTAATTGATAAACACTATTTTGTTTGAGAATGAAGATTATTTAATTCTATGCTCATTCCTTCTCTAAACCTATAGACCATATATTCAATATGCTCATGAAAAAACCATAACATATCTTCTATCTATTTGACTTTAAACATCCATAAATGGTCTCTATAAAAGCATGCCAACTTTGCATAGTGTAACTATGAAACATGCTCTTATCTCGATCAATCTTGCATGATCCTTTTGACATAAATGACATCCATAGTGTCCATTTTGACACAAATGATAATCATATTTCAAATAATATGCCCCTTTGGAATTGATGGAAAACTAAATGCTCTAATGCAAACTTAATTTTTTGATCTTCTAATAATTTGATCCTTCTTTAGCATTGCTTGTATTGGCTTTTGATGAGTATGAACTGAAGTTTTTTATAACAAAATTGCGCCCCCTTAGGCAATTCCATATTATCTAAACTCATCTTGGACACTTTATCTTCTCTTCCAAACATTTACAGAGAACGTTTGTACTTTTATCCAAACTTTTACAAAAAGCATTTTCCCTTTTTCTCCCCCTTTGACATCAATGGCAAAGGGACTCCTCATTATTTATCCAAAGTGTTATCCCCCTTTATCAAATAAAGGAGTTTGTCTATGAACCTAAAACCATTAACTCATTATAAAATTTTAAAATATACATACTTGAGTTGGCTTTTCTCTCTTAGTCCAGGGATTAATTAAGCTTCCAAAAGACTCCCCCTAGACTCATGCCTTATCACTACCGATTCAGTGATGTGGTGTAGGAGCCACTACTCCTAAATTATGTCTTATATATTCAAATTATTCCTTGGGAAGAGGTTTGGTGAATATGTATGCAATATATTCCTTAGTTGACACATATTCCATTATGACCTTTTGATCTACAACAATCTCTCTTAAGAAGTGATACTCAATTGATATGTGTTTTGTTCTAGAATGCATCACTAGATTCTTTGGTATATTTATTGCACTTTAAATATCACAAAGAATATAAAGAGGTGAATTTTACTCAACCTTGATGTCCTTGAGTGTTTGATTCATCCATAGGACTTGAGTGCAAAATGTCACTGCTTCTACATACTCTAATTCTACTATAAAAAGAGTAACGAACTCTTGCTTTTTTCTCAACCATGAAACAAGTTTGTCTCCAAGGAAAAATGGACCACCAATATTGATTCTTATATCATCCACACATATTACCCAATCAACATGTGTATATGTTTCCAAAGTGAAATATTCAATTGTACGGTACCATAGGCCATAATCAATTGTGCTCTTAATGTATCTAAATATTCTTTTCACTATAATGGCATGTGACTCTTTAGGATCAACTTGAAATCTAGAAACCATGCACACTACTTGCATGATATCTATTTTTGATGTAGTTAGGTATATAAATCTACCCATCATTGATATATACATAGTTAGATTTGCATCAAGGGACTCATCCTCTTTGCTTAACTTACATATAATTATTATGGGAGTAATAACTAGTTTGATATCATACATTCTAAATTTATTGAGCATCTCCTTTACATACTTGGTTTGGGATATGAATATCTCTTCATCAGATTGTTTTATTGATAGACCAAGGAAGAAATAAAGTTATCCTAGCATAGACATCTCAAATTCACTTTGCATTTATATATAAAATTATTTGCACATTTTTCTATATCTACCACCAAATATGATGTCATCTACATAAACAATAACAATCAACATATGCTCACATTTTGATTTAAAGTACAAATTTCTATCTATACATCCTTTGGTGAGACCTTATTGTTGTAGGTTTTGATCCAATCTTGAATACCATGCTCTAGATGGTTGTTTTAGACTATACAGTGCTTTCTTCAGTCTGCACCCATAATCTTCTTCATCTAACAATTGAAAACCTTTTGGTTGTTCAATATAGACTTCCTCTTCTAGGTTCCCATTTTAAAAAAAAAACTTTACATCCATTTGATAGACTTTGAACTTCTTGTAAATATAGAATGATAGAAACATTATTATAGCTTCTAATCTAGCAAATAGATCAAATGTTTCTTCAAAGTCTATACCTTCACCTTGTGCATATCCCTTGCACACCAATCTTGATTTATTTATTATAATAGCTCCATCCTCATTGAGCTTGTTTTATAGGCCCATTTTTTTCCTATCACATTCTTATCTGAGGGTCTTAGACCTAATTGCCAAGTTTTGTTATTTTTTATTTGGTTTAGTTCTTCTTCCATGGATTTTATCCAACTCTCATCCTTGCAAGCTTCGACATAGATCTTATGCTCAATTTCAGACATTATAGGAAAACTTACTTACTCTTTATTCATTACAAATCTTGTCCTTATTTTAAATCCATTATTATTTCCAATTATTTTCTCTTTAGGATATCTTTTTGAACAAATCTTGGAGTTATTTTTTCATTGTTTTCCTTAGCCTCTTCACTATCTGATTCTTCTTCAAGATCTAATTCTTCATTACTAGTTTCCTTTTTAGGTTCAACATGTTTTATGCCTTCTTCAACCTTGACATTGATGCTATCCACTATCTTGTGTAGACTCTTATTATAAAATATATAGGCTTTGCTTTGAGTGGAATAACCAAGAAATATTCCTTCATTACATCTTGATTAAAAGCTTCCCAATTTATCTTCCTTTCTTATAATGTAGAATTTGCTTCCAAACACTTTGAAGTACTCAACAAAATAGGCTTTCCATATCATAGCTCATAGAGATTTTTTTCACTATTTACCCTTATTTGAACTATGTCCAAGATGCATATTTATGTTTGGACTACTCCTCTCCAATATCCATCAGGTAACTTGGCCTCCTTTAGCATTGTTTCATCCATTTCCTTATTTTTTCTATTATTTCTTTCTACATCTCCATTTTGATATGGATTCCTTACTACAGATTAATGCCTTTTTAATCCTATGCTTCTCACAATACTCTATGAACTCATTTGAGGTGAATTCTCCACCTTTATTAGATCTTAGGCATTTGATTTTTTATCTAATCTCATTTTCAACCATGGCTCTAAAGATCTTGAATCTCTCAAAGGCTTGAGATTTTTCCTTTAAAAAGGTCACCCATGTCATTCTTGAGTAGTCATCTAAAAATAACATGAGGTACCTCTCTCCTTTAGATCTTATTTTTTTAAGACCACAAAGATTAGTATGAACTATTTATAGAGATTTTTTAGTTGCAAACTCCTTTGATTGAAATCTGACCCTTGTGTACTTGCCCAGTTGACATTCCTTACAAGTAGTATCTGTAGGTTTGGCTATCTTTAGAATGTGTCTTACACATTAATTTGAGTTCACTTTGACTAGGTTATCAAAGTTGACATGACCCATTCTCCTATACCATAACGAACTCTCATCAATCATTCCCATGAGGCAACTATTTCCATTTAATTTAATAATATTATAGATATTTATTTTATTCCTTTTCCCTTCAACAACTATTCTTCAAGATCTCCTTAACTTACATCCTTCTGCATCAAATGTGACCTTGTATCCATTGTCACACATTTGGATGACACTTAGTAGATTATGATTCAATCCTTCAACATAAAGAACATTATGTGTAGGCATTTTACCATATATGTTCAAGGTTATTTTACCTTTGATTTTTACTATTGTGTTGTCTCCCAAGATGATAGATCCTTCCTTACATTTTCTCAATTTGGTGAACTTGCTCTTGTCACCAGTCATATGCTTTGAGTAACCATTGTCTATCACCCATAAATTCTACTCCTTGGCATGGAGTGTAGTCAGAGAAATCATGGATTGATTTTTCACTCTCCATACATCCTTGGGTTTATTATTTAGATTCTTTTCAAAAACTTGTGAACCTTTATTCACACTAGGAGGCATGTCTTTTTTTACATTATGTACTTTTGATCTTACAAAGCTAGTTCTACAATGTTTAGCTATGTGACCAAAGTTATTGCAACTATAACACATTAAATTTGATTCTAACAAAGGAGAAAATGAGTTTCTACTTAAAAATTGTTTTCTCATTATAGATACAACTCTAAAATCAATAGCCATATGACCAAACTAATTATAGCTATAACAATACCCATAGAAAGATGATGAATACCTAGTCATAACATTTCTTGGTGTAGCATGAGGAGATATTCTTTGCTTTGGCTTCTTCAAGTCTCTCACTTTGGTGTATCTATTTGCACCATATACCTTTATATTCTTCTTTTCTTTAAGCTTCATTTTAGGTTCAACATTTTTTATATCATTTATTTTTGAATCTTTCTTTATGTCCTTGATAGCTTTCTCTTTCTTTGCTCTTGATTCTCCTTCTACTTTGAAGTTTTCATAGAGGTTGGTAGATTTAATAGTTGAGTAACTTTTTCCATTCTCATAACCAAGACATGATCTCTCTTTTGAGAGCATTTGAGAGTTGATCAGTTCATCAAGAATGTATGATCCTCCTATCAACTTTAGAATTTTGTCTAATTGGCATTTGGCTTTCTTAATATCATTTCTCAAGGCCACTAACTCTACTTCAAGCTTCACACATTCATCAAATTTAGATTGTAGTTCAATTTTGACTACATCTTGTATTATTTTAGCCATTGTATTCACTATTCTAAGATCTACCTGAGATGATTAATCTTATTTCAAGAACCCTATGCTCTGATACCAATTGTTAGAACACAACTATCTATTCAGAGGGGAGGGTGAATTAGTAGATTAAATAAAACTAGTCCTTTAATACTTTTAAAGCATATGCAAATTAAGATATAAATGCAGAGATCACATACAAACACAAATACATATGACACTAAATTTATACGTGGAAAACCCAAATGTAAAAAACATGGTAAGAATAATTTCTAGAATATATTGTTCTAATCTAGCCTCACAGTCAACACCTCACTTGGAAAAACCTCACTGATTACAAACCTCACTGGTGATAAGTATCATTAACAAAACCTCACTGGTTACATATAAGGACACCAAACCTAAGGAGACACCAATCCATAATTTAAAATCACCAACTCTAAGGAAGCACAAACTCCCTAACTAAGCACCAACATAGCTTAACCTCACTTGTTACAGTGTTTAAGGGTACTAACCCTAAGGAGACACCAATCCTCTTACTCAACACCATCTCAGCTTGTATGATGGAACCAACCAATGAAATATATGGAACTAAAAATATATTATACAACATAGATTCATAAATTAATCCAACTATGTTCTCTTTATTACAAGTATAATCTATAACTAGTCATTATATTCACATTCTCTTTGCGTGTCTTTCTTCCTCTCTTCCCCTCTCTCTATGTTTATATATGTATCTATTTAACACACTTCATCCCTCTCTCTGTACCCTTTGTGTCTATATATTTTTGTTTAACACAATTATAATAGCTCTAGTATCATCTACCTATGTTACAAATGTCATATATATAAGCAAATGATCTAGGGTTTTATATCTTCTATGTGTTCACTCTCAAAATTTAACACATCACATCAATTCTAGAATTTATTTCATTATGGCATGAATTTTAAGTTTCCCACATCGAAATTTTATGCATCACATCATAATTGTATGTCTATTTAATGTATATAGTATTTATTAAAATCAAGTTTTGATGCATAGGCTCTTTAATGTATATTTGATCAGTTAGATTGATCAATCTCATTGTCTATGTTGAGATATATAGATTGTATGAATTTTTTTGCATATTCCTACATGTTTTTCCACATGAACATTGGAATTTAAACACTTTAAATACTAGCATTTGATCTCTTTTTTTGTACCATATACAATATCTCTTGCTCCATTGGATATTTGTATGCTATTGCACTTTAATGTTCCAATCTTTAAAATGAGTCCATTGATCTGCAGATCCTAGCTTCTACATGGTGTTTGATCTTTGAACTTACATAAAATTTACCTTGAATTGGTCAATAAAACTCAACACATTGACCTCATCTCACTGCTTCTTACATATTTGGATCACTTTTGCTTCATTGATCTTCTTAAACTTTCTCAATTTTTAACTCATCACTGTGTCGATAAACCTTGATCTCTTTATATAATTTGAGTCTATTCGCTCTATTAGATCTCCTTTAAATAATCACCCATACATCATTATCTCTTCTAAAAAACTCAATCATTAACTCTAACAAGCTTATGTTCATTGGGTCTCTATCTAAAAATATCGATGAATGTGACACTTATCACTTCTGTGCTCACTTAGAGATCCTTTTGACAATTTGACTTCATCATAATCAGTTAGATCTCTAATATCTGATTAATCATGAGCCATTGATCTTCTAACTATATCAATAATTAACTCTAATAGGTTCACTCTCATTGGTCCTTTATCTAACAAAATCCATGAATGTGACACTTATAATTATTGCATTCACTCATAGGGACCTTTGACACTTTGAATTTTCTTCACTTCATTGGATCATCTGTGTACGATGAAGCATAGGTCATTAATTAAGATAAGACATAATATAAATTATAAGACTTAGGAAATATTAATTCCATTGACCACTACTTGACCCAGTAATTACTAGGTTGAGGGGCTAATTTTTCAATGAAAACAAAGGTTTAAGTTATAATTTAAGCTACCGGGTCAAGGCTATATATAGTCAACATCAAAATAAAAAGTGTCTATTGAATCCATGACATAAAACCTTAGGGTTTAATTTAGAAACCCTATTTTTTCCAAGAAAAAAGATAATTCAATTCTAAGATCATTCTTTCTATAGACTTTTGGACCATATATTTAAGATGCTCATTAAAAACCCATAACAGATCTTCCATCTGTTTGACTTTAAACATCCATAAATGGTCTCTATAAAAGCATGATAACTTTTCATAGTGAAACTATGAAAAATTCTCTTCTCTCCATAAATCCTATGTGATCCTATTGACATAAATAACATCCATAATGTCCATTTTGACATCAATGACAATCATATTTCCAACATCTACATCTACCCAGGAGATCAAACACCTTCTTTTGAGCTTAAAACCTTACAAAAACACAATATTTAATGCATATGTATAGGTACAAGTAAAATCAAATCTCATTATAAAAATCTCCCTAGAGTGTGGAATGATAAACATATGTTTTCAAGGTAATTTAAATGTGTTAGGAGGCATATCTTTTACTTTCTTCTCCATCGATATCTTAGAAGGGTTTTAGGAGGGTTTAGACATGCTTTGGTTCTTAACAATAGTTCATAAAAGTTAGGGCCTTAACCTCTAAACTAATGCTACTATATTTGATTGGAAAAGGGTCCCTACCTATCCCTAAGATATTGAGGTCTCATGCACCTTGTTTGTATAGATCCAAGTGAATCTTTGAGGCTCTCAAGTGATTGGTAAGAATTATGTGCACCTTGGAGAGAGTTTTAGGAAAAAATGGAAAATTTGGGTTCTTTCCCAATAAACCAACACCTTTAAAAAATAATTCACTCTCTTGAAAAACCTTTCAAGTTATTTTCAAGTATTATTCAATATATTTCCATCCTTTAGGCTGAGCATTCGAAGAATAGGGTTTGATAATGGCATTAGGCCTAGAGACCTAAATTATGAATTTCTTGTATTTTTCTAATAATGGGGATGTAATTAGTATATTTTCACCTATGTGAGTATGAGAATAACTCATTTAACCCTTTGAATCATCTTTATTGGCTTGAGAAATACATTTGACACTTTCTATCATACTATGCAGTCTACTAATTGAAATATGGATTCACTGTTGTAGGTGAATTATCAATATTACTTTCATTTTATTCACTTTAAGGTCCGAGATAGGTTTGTGGAACCTGTAGTCTAATTTAATATTATGTTTCCAATCATCCCTAAAAGTATTGGATGGAGATAGGACTGCTTAAGGCTAGATAAGTCTCTTCCAATGTGAGATTTGCATTCTTCTAATTAAGAGTGTGGACCTATAGGTTTATAGACCTATAAGCACACATTTGGACCTTATTTAGACCATGAAGAGTAAATATATTATTTATTATACTATTTAATCCTCCTTAATTTTCCTTCTAAATATCTAGATCTTATTTTATCACCACATGGTTTGTACTTCTCTATTTTGCACACACAGTAGTGTGTAGCTTACTAAATACATTGACTACAACTACTACTTGAACGATTTGATATTCATGACTATAGACACTAGAATTGTGCTAATCCCTTGCATGATTACTTAGGTCACATTACCCCTCCTCCCCTTTCTTATTTAATTCCCTAACCTATGTCTTTACCTTTTACGTACATCTAATTAATTTATTTGTTTAATTAAATTGGTTAAATCTCTTTTGGCCACCTCACCTAACCACCTCTCCCTATGACCAATTCTCACCGTCTGATTCACCCTAGGACTTGGACATTCTATCCTAACCACCTAGGACCTATTATTCCCCCTCATAATTCCTTAACTACTTAACTATCTCTTGACCTTGTGTTATGACCATTTTCCAATAGGAAAACCCTTTTTGTCAAATTAAGAAGTTGGCTAAAAGGATACATTTAGCCTATTTTACCTAGTCTTAGGAACTAATGTCAGTTATCCCTCAGCTGACACTAGTGGAACCACTGATGTTGGTTACTTAGGCCTACTTCCAAATTTGCCATAGGGTTATAAAATCATTGATTCACTTAGATATTTCATTATTAAAGATTTCTAGCATCATTATCGACATCTAGGATTACAAACACTCTACACAAATTATTCTAGATTAGATATTGACAAATTACATAGTGTTTTGAGCAATATGCAATATAATCATACACTTTGTCCTATCTATTCATGCACTAGTTCATCAAGCCTCATCAAATCCATCTATCTAGCATAGATACTCACCTATCCAACCTAGCTAAGTATATTTTAAGGTTTTCATATGTTTTAAATAGTCATTTTATATTAGTTTTACAAATATACTATTAAACTACTTACAAAACCTGAGCTTCCTCTATGGAGGAGTTGTAACACTCCCCCAGATCCATCTCTCTACCTTAGCATATCAACTTCTACTTTTCCCTTCATGAGTCTTACTCACCCCCTCACAACTCCTCAAGACCCCTTTACAAGACTAAAACTCTATTTCCCTTCCCAAAAAAGCCTTCCATAACCCCACTAATATCATTGCTCTAACTGATATCAGTTATAGACTAACATTAATGACCTAAACTGACACTGATCACTTAATTGACATTGGTCACTATGTTTTTTACACTAATAACCCCCAAATGCCTCCCCAATAACCTCACCAAAAAATAATTCCCTTACCCAACCTGCACTGTATTATCACTGACATGTTCAGACTTACAAAATGGTAAATAGTATTCTAACCCTATCACTCTCTCTCTCTCTCTCTTCTCATTTATGTTTGTTTTAATATTCTATTTCTAAATAGTATATTTTCATCCCAGGGAAGTGTTACACTCCTTAAAACAAGCACATAGCTTGGCAGCCTGCACATATCTCTACTAACATCAATTCTCTTTAGTGTTTTCTTATACATATGTGTCTTCATCCACAACAAACAAGGACTTCTCAAAATGTTTGGAATGGTGTGCATCATTATGGGTAATCAATCACTTATCCCTAGCATTCATACTTCTATTTATTCCTTTTAGAATAGATAACAAAAATTGATAGAAACATTATGGCACACCTAGTGGGACCCTAGAGTTTATCTTGGGTTCATTATTTGATTTTAAAATGGCATTAATGTAGGTACATAAATATTAAAGTTTTAATTATTGCATTCTATCATTTTTTTCCATAAAAGCAATATACCACACCTTTCATTTTCAGCTTAAGGGAATGAACTGAAATTTCTCTTCTCTCTCACCTCTTCCTCTATTGCCTCTAAACAAGATCATACTCTTTTTTCAAAGTTAAAAAGAACATTATTATTGCTTAAATCATTAAATGTGTATCAAATTAGTGAAATTCATACTCTTTATCTTTCCTCATTATTTTACATCTAAAGAAAACACTTCAACTTTTGGGTTTAAAACATACTACATCATTGGTTAGCTTCATAGATATTAGTCACACATAGAACTAATTAGTTAGTTAATGAATCATAGCACACTTTGTAACACACCTCTAATTTTCATATAAAATTACACATTTTAACTTTCCCCAAATCCTCAGGTGGGATTTACCTAGATTTCATCAATGTGTAAATGAAGCTAGTTCGGTGTTCTGGCTAGACTAAGTCACAAGTCATAGATTTCGGCCTCTCATACCTACTGGTATATTGAGGACTCCCTATAAAAAATGTTTGAAACCATCTCTAGATGGATTCTATGACCTTCATTATCCAACCTCCTCTTTACATAATCTAGTTAAGGCATAAGCCAGGAAGAGACTAAAAACAATTGTAAGGAATTAGCATCAGTTGGTTGCATGATATTTTTTGCCTTTTCATTACTTGTTGTAGTTTTGAGTTGGTAAGGATGTTTTATATAAAAACCAAGTATTCTCAACCTTTTAAAATTTTTAACCTATGGCTTCAATCCCCCTAATTTTTCTCTATTAACACACAAGTTTTTTGTATTCACTATTATATTTGGATCTTGTGTCTGGGTTGGTTAAATAGTGAACTTTTCACCTTTTTGGGTTACATAGTAACCGACCTTGGTCAAGCTACTAGCATTGGTAGCTTGAGTATCCCACTGACCCTAGTCATATTACCAATGTTGGCATCCTTCCTACAAACCATCCGTAGTTATACAATTGATATCAGTCTCTATGGATTTTTTTGATTTTCAGTCTGCCTCAAACAAGCTAAAATCGCTTATTTTAATCAAACTTGGGTTTTTCTGATTTCCTATCATAGATACATGGTTTGTTAAAATTTTGTACCCTTTTTCATGGGTTTTATGTGAAAAAAAGTGAATTTTATTGATAATCACATAAGTTACCAACCCTTTCTACCTTTACCTTCTCTTTCCAGTCCTTTCATGGAGTGTGATCCTAGTGTGGAAGGTTCCCCTAGCTATGTCAGTCCTATTCCACCACCCATCATACCCAAGGGTGATCAAGATTTCACTTGATTATTTGATCATAACACTAACAACCTCCAACATTACCTTGTCATGAGTCAGACACGTACCTTTTTTGGTAATCTAATTTATGCTATGCCCACTTCCTTGATGGAGACAACATCAATTATTTCCACCATTCCCCCTATGGTTAATCAAACCACCAATTCAATGAGTAACCCAACCATATCTAATGCTTAGAGTTTGGTTTTTTCCAACTTTGCATTCAAACCTAACTTATATTGGGGATTACTTAACCTCATAACTATAAGCCACTCAACCAAGTTAGACTCAATTTTAGAACTTGGTTGTGTCAATCTTTACTACTCTTGAACTGATTAATACAAGAGGAACCACCTATCCCTTATCGAGTGTCACCATAACCTAACCCACGATGGTAATTCCCAACCAAGGTTTTATTTTGAACCTTATAAGACCAGCCCCTTTCTCCTCAGCCCCTCAACCTATGATTCATTACCCATATGTTACATCGACCTAGCTATAACAACCTATGTCAAAAATTGCTTTGGGATCTCCATAGGCCCCTTATATCTTAGGGAGTGCCTCTCAAACCAATCTCCATATGGATCTAATCAAGATGTTGATGTATAAGATGTCTAGATTTGAAACATCTTTTTAGGGTTCAAAGAACATTATTTCATATGATCAAATATGCAATTAACCCATCCATCCTTCAATACATATCCATCATTATCCCAATTAATGGGAGCTTCCTAAGTTCACTCACTTTCAAAGCAAGGAAGACCCACAACAACACTTATGAGCATTCAGAAATGTTTGTTAGCTCATAGGATATGATGATGCATTATTGCTTCCTACTTTTCCCATGTCCCTTGCAGGTGCTTCTCTAGATTGGTATAGATCTATTACTCATCACTCTTTATTTTCCTTCACCCAACTTGCTCAGCTATTTTTAGATTATTTCTTGATCAATATCTCTAAAAAGGTCTCAATCATGAACCTTTATTCTATTCAACAATTTGAAGATGAGTTTATAGCCTATTTTGTTGCTCATTGGAGAGGTCCCATTAATCAACTCTCTTTCTCGTTACCCTAGCTTGAGCTCATTGAACTCTTTTCAAGAGCATGCACTAAGCACATCTCTTTGACTCTCTAAGTTCAAACCTTTTGCATAATCGATGAAGCCTTCACAATGTCATCAAAGCTTGAGATTTGGGTATTATATAAAGATCAAGTCAAGTTGCATAATAAAAATGCAAATTGTAAGCCTAGTGACTCTTTTTCCTTTAAAACTTCCTCTTCCAAACAAAAATATAAAGGCTTAGCTAATGTGGTAGTCATTAATTTAGCATCTTCTCCAAAGGCAAATCAATCCAATCCTTCAACTTCTAAAGTCCTAATGAAGTAATTATAGCAATGGTATGAACATAAAGGGTACACTTTGATTGGAGAGTCATGTGCCTCCATGTTGGATAAGCTACTGAGGCAAGGAGATATTACCCTTCCTCAAGTCAAGCCCCCTATATAGTTTGATGCATCCCAACTTATATTGATCTAGTACAAGGAGGACCAATTTTGTGGCTATCATCAAGTGAAAGACCATGATGCTAACAAGTATAAGACCCTCAAGAACATTGTTTAGGACATGCTCGATAAGGGTGATCTAGTTTTGGATAACCCCAACATGTCAGCTAACTTGAACTTGGATGTATTTAGGAAACAATTTCCTAAACACTCTTCTTAGAAAAATGTTTAGGCAATGACTAAGAATACACATGACTGCAACATCCACACTATTGATGTGGTATTTTCCTTGATGTCAGTCTAGCTCACTCTACCTTCTCCTCTTCCCTAAGTAGAGGAACTATACATACCTATCCCACTCCCTCAAGTAGAATAACCTATTTTGCCTCTTACACTTCCATGAGAAGAGGGCCCTCCTCTGCGTATCCTTCTTTTGCATGAATAGTTTGTTGTGCTCATTCCCCTAATGCATGTTTTTCCTATTATTATATTACTTGAAGAACATGTGTTACCCACTCCTCAACCACATGTTAATGGGGTTATCATACCTTGGCTCTTCCCCCACAAGGAGACTTCTTTGCTTGCTTCTCCTTTACCAATGGAAGGTAGTGCCCCATCCACTCCTCTTACATGCATAGAGGAGCCTATTTAATCTAATCCCATGATAGTCAAGGGATTGATTGAACATGCTCATGTTGAGCCTATTTTTATACTTCTCTTACCCATGGAAGAGTACACTTTATCAGTCCCTCATCCACACATTGAGTGGGAAATTATCTTGGTGCTCTATCCACTTGAGGATCTAACTTTACCAGTCCCTCCCCTCCAATCAGAGGATCATGTATCTTCTTCTACCTTGGTTAAGGATGATCTCATTATGGTTCTCACCCATCTTTAGCCTAAGATGGCCACTGCCAATAATGTACCTCTTTCACAATCACTTGAGTCTTTTATGGAAGTGACAGTAAGGCCTACACCAATGTTATCCAAACCCTTCTCATAGTTGGTAGAAAATATCAGTTTTCTTGACTCCAAGAAGTTGGATCATGTGGAATTTTGGGATCATCTCAAAGCTCATTTCCCTACATAAAAAAATTCATCCTCAACCACTAACCCTTTCATAACCATTTACCCCAAAGTGTTTGACAAGGTTTGAGTTCCTTCTCCTCCACCAAAGGAAGCTCAAATCCTAATGCCACAACCTTCACCATCTGAATTTTTCACCACACTAAATCAAATTAGATCTTTAGGTGTTCAACTAGTGTCTCATCTAACTCATCCATAAGTGAAGTTATATATGAACCCTCATATGCATAGGAAGAATGCAAAACTTCCTAAACCATATTTACCCACTATGCCTTCAACTTTGCCTTCAATATTTGGGATACACCCATCAAATTTGATTAGATCACATCACCTCTTAGGGGACTAAAAGGTGAAGTTACTAGCACTTTTGCCTTTGCCTAATGGTAGTTCCTCAACTTCTAGTATTTTGACACCTATCACTAAAAAGGTGTCAACAAAATGTGTGGTCATGCCTTCACCCAAAAAGGCACCATGTAAAACCCCTCTAATACCTCCTTAAAAAATAAGGTGTTGACCAAAGTTGAAACAATAAATGCAAGCCCATTTGAAGGCTCTCATGCCTCTCTTTTATGGTAATTGTTGTAATAATCTTACATAACTCTTCCCCTAATTAATCCTTATCAGCCTCTCAAACCAAAACCTTTTTAGTTTGATGACATGTAGGTTTATTTATATCACTAATCACTTAGAATTAATATGGAGAGATACAAATATCTCATGGCTATCATATAACAACACTTTGGTATAGACAATATTTTTGAGGATCCACTCATAAATTTCCCTATTGCTCTAAAAGTTTAACCCATGATTTCTCATGATTCCTAACCTAAACTTGAGCTTAAGGACATGTACAAGATTCTTGCATCACATTCACCATTGCTATTCTAGATTATATCAATTTGTGTGGCCACTCAGTCATAGACTCAAAAGGATAAAGGTAAGGAAAAGGTTACAACACCTTGTGCTATTCTATTCTTTAAGGATGCTCCTCTTGAAAAACCTAAGATTTCTATTTTGGGTGCCACATAACCAACATCTTTAGAGGTGGTTCAAGACTCCATGGTTAAGAATATATACTAAACACCTATGAAGATGTCCCTATATGAGCTAATCCAAAGCTCATCTCAGCATCGATAGGCCTTGATTAAGGACCTTCAAGTAATAAAGGTTTATGCTAATGATCCCTAACCTCTCTTGGCTTTTGTAGGCTCTCTCAATATTGTAGCCCTGGTTTCATTCATTGATTTTGAGATTCCCACTCATCACCCTAATGACCATGATCCCACTCTTTTATCATAGCATATATCAACCAAACTCATGGCAAAAGAGTCATGGTTGATGGGGGTTCTAGTATTAACATCATTTCCATGCATGCCTATAAGCAATTGAGCTACCTGATCACTATATGCCATAATCAGATGTAGTTCTTTGTTCCTTCAATGATACCATATCCACCCTAGTAGGCATGATCATACTTGATATTCATGTTGGTCCTTTCACTATTCCAAATATCTTCTATATTGTTGAGGGAGATCTCTAATATAATATCCTACTTAGACATCTATGGAAATGGGTTATGACTTGTGTGCCCTCAACTTTGCACCATTATGTTAAATTCAAGTATGAGGGTTAGGTGTATGTCATACCAACTGATCCTCTCTATTTTAAGACATGAAACATGACTTATAGGCCAAATGACATCCATATACCATTAAAAATATTTCCTCCTCCTCTTGCTTATGAGGCTTTAACAAGGTCAAAGATCTTCATGACTCATATTCTCATAAAATATCATATAGAGGATGCCTTCATTCACCTTGCTCTCAGTGAATATCATCTCCTCATGCTAGATATGTTCCATAATACACATGAGTATGGAAGATTATATACACATCCCTAGTATGGTCCCCATATCTAGATTTTCATACCATATGGTCCTCCCAATCTTCACATGAATCTAATTTATGGGTGGATTGATATCATTCTCACCATGGGAAATCCTCTCTCTTCCACCCAATTCTTCATATGTGACATCTCCTTCCTAGGAAAACCTAGATTTACTAGCACTTATATATATAGGTGTGCCTAGAGAGAGTTTGGTCTAGGTTGGTATGAGTAAGGATCTCACACACCCATCAAGTACCCCACCAACAAAACCATTAAGAATGCCAAAAAGCAGTATGGTTTGGGTTTCAAAGAGTCATCCAAGCTCTCTAAGGTTCCATGTGTTTCGATCATTAAGGAGCCTTTGCCTCCTTCTCTATCTTCACCTATCCTCCCACTTTCTCCCATGTATTTTTAGGTATCCATCCCTCTTATTTTCTTTTACCATGAATGTTGTTCACTTGGGACCCTTAATCTATCAGCATGATGGGGAAACAAGGTCCCTTCAACTCCATCCTAACATGATCAATGATGATTCTCTGACAATCAACACAGTCTAATGTTAGGATAACAATTCCATTCTTACCTACATGGGAGATGAAGGATCTCATATTCAGAAGTCATTCCCCTATAAAATGTAAAATATTCTAAATGAATCAATTATTGATATCAATTTGTAGTCTACAAATAACCCTCGCATTATTAAAGTTGGCCAATCCTTAGATTTTGTCAAATAAAATGATTATGCCACTTTCATCGACAATCATAGTAAATATTTTGCTTGGTAATACAATGATATACCTATAATAGATCATATAATCATAACCCATAACATTTTCACAAATCATGAAGCTAAACATGTTCCTCAGAAGCTTTGTAAGATGCATCCTCACATTGCCCTTCTCATCAAAGAGGATCTTCAACACCTATTATCCATAAACATTTTTCAACCCATTAATTACTTACAATGGGTCTCTAAGATAATCCCTATTACCAAACCCATAGGGAGAGTTTGTAGTTGCATTTATTTTCATGATCTAAACCTTGCATGCCCAAAAGACAATTTTCCTCTACCTAGCATCAACCAACTGGTAGATCCCCAACCACAAGATGCTTTCTCTCATAGATGGATTCTTTGATTACAATAAAAATTTTAATGCTCCCAAAGATCAGTATAAAACCACTTTCATTACCCCATGAGGGACCTTTTGTCATCACATTATGCCCTTCAAACTAAAAAATGGTGGGGTTACTTACCAGTGCATGTTAACCTACATTTTTCATGACCTCCTTCACACCATCATGAAAGACTATGTGGATGATTTTATCAATAAATCTAAGCATCGCCAAGACCATTTCGCAATCTTTGAGATCATCTTTAAACATTTTCTATGATATAACATTCATCTTAACCCAAATAAATGCATCTTTAGTGTCCTCTCCGATAAGCTACTATGCTTTATCATTTCTCTCTATGACATTGATGTTGATCATGCTAAGGTTTGAGCTATTGTATAAATGCCTCCACCCAAAAACCTCAATCAACATCATAGTCTACAAGGAAAATTTTAGTCCATTTGGCATTTTATCTCCTAATTATCAGATAGATGTCAACCATTTCATCACCTTCCTAAAAATATTGTCTTCTTTGAGAAGAGTGAGGAGTGTCAAAAAGTATTTGATGCCCTCTAAGGTTATATTCTTTCCCTACCTATCCTCATTCCACATAAGGAGGATAAAAAATTATATCTCTATATTTCAACAATAGATCACTCCATCAATGCTATGATTATGCATAGGGATGATAACCACAAGGAGCAAACTATCTAATATATAAGTCAAATGCTTATAGACTCTAAAACTTGGTACACTCACACCAAGAAACTTTGTCTCATTTTAGTCTTTATGGATTATAAGATTTGACACTGTCTCCTTAATCACAAGACCTATGTCATCACCAACACTGATCTCCTTAAATATATACACTTTAAGACCTATCAAAAGTAGCACATGGATCATTCACTTATGCTTCTCACTGAGTTTGATTTGGAGTTCATTCATCAAAAATAAATCAATGGACAAATGATTGTAGAATAGTTAGTTGATGTTCCTCCTTCTGACACACAACCTTCTAATATCAAATTTCTTGATGAATCCATTACCACACTCTCCACTAATGACACCACCTATCAAATGACGTTATTTTTAGATGGGTCCAAATGTCAAACCAAAGGGTGTGTAGGGCTCATGATTGTTCCTTTTAATGGTGAACCCATGCCTTTGTCCTTTAAACTAGATTTTGAGTTTTCCAGTAATATAAAAGAATATGAGGTCATATTTCTCAAGCTTCAGATAAACCTTTTCTTGGGGGTCAAGTGAATCCACATCTATGGATACTCCTAGCTTATGGTGAATCAAGTCAATGGCTCTTATCAGTGTAAGAATGACATCCTAAAGTCGTAAAAACATCATGTAGACACATTATTGGCCTCTTTAAACCATCATCTCTTACAAACTATTCCTTGTTTGACAAACAAGTTTGTTGATACCATGGCCTCTCTTGCCTTGCACATTCCCTCTTTATCATCTTCTTCAAATATTTATGTTATCATCTATCATCTAACATTGCCCTCTTACCTTTATTTTTTTTGTTGGTAATGTAGACACTAATTATCATGATGTCTGGTACAAATAGTTAGTGGATTATCTCACACTATTGTCCCCTCTAATTTTTCTAGAACTAAGTGGCATGTTTTTGTCAAAAGCACTATTCATTACACCATATTGGGGGGCCTTCTCTATAAGTGAGATTTAGATGGCCTCCTTCTTCACTATCTAACTAGTGTTAAAGTCTCTTATGTTATCAAGGAAGTCCATGATGGAATTTGTGGTGGACACTATAGTGAGAATGTGATTGATAAACACATTCTTTGAATTGGTTACTATTAGTGAACCCTTAACCAAGATTGTTGTGATTACATTTGACATTGTGTCTAATGCTAACAACAAGAGAATCTTCTTCATGTACCAAGTCAAAATTTATAAGTGGCTTGATATTTTTGGCCCTTCTCTCAATGGGGTTTAGATCTTATCAGTGAGATAAACCCATATTCATCTCTCCATCATTATATCATCACCATGATAGAATATTTCACTAAGTGGGTGGAAACAATTCCCCTTATCTCCATAAAAGCTGACAAAATTGTCAACTTTATCAATCATCACATTATTTTTCATTATGGCATTCTACATAATATCATTATGGATAATGGTAAATCCTTCAAGAACAAATTGGTCTAGAGGCTCTATGATGCCATTAGAATCAAGATAAGATTATCATATCCCTATCACCCATGATAAAATGGATAGGTAGAGGCTTATAACAAATCTCTAAGAAAAATTCTCATGAAAGTGGTTAGTAACTCTGGTAAGGATTGGCACATGCATATTCCTTTCACTCTATGGGACTATCACACTAGTATTCAAACCCCTATGGGTACTATGACTTTCTCTTTGGTTTATGGTACCAAGGTAATCTTGCCACTTGAGGTATAGTTTACTTATATTCATATATCCTTATAGGATATCCTCTCTAATGATAATTTTTTCTAAAAATGCTTGGCCCAACTTGAGTTGATTGATGAGCATCGACTTGTATCTCTAAACCATAGTCAAATATATCAACAACGCATCAGATGCACCTATAACAAGCATCTGAAATAGTGAGATTTAAATATTAGAGATCTCATATTGAAGGAGAATAAACATGTGACTAATATGGAAAAAATAAAAAAGGGCAAGTTTGCTCCTAATTGGCTCAGACCATATATCATAACTCATAAATATGTATCAGTGGCTTATCATTTATCCTCTCTCAAAGCTAAGGTAGAACTTGAGCCTTTAAATGATTGCATTTATGACCATTATTTTTCTAATCAAACATCACATTACTCTGTGTCTAACATGAGCTCATCCCTTGAGTAAAAATTCTTCTATTTTACACACCTTCTTTTCATGCTTTTCCCCCTCACACTTTTATCAATCTTCGAAGTATGGTAGTTCTGTCCTCATAAAGAGATACCTCTAAGCCTTTATAGCCATGTCCATAACTAGAGTCCATATATATATATATATATATATATATAATAACTTAGGATATAAATCAAATTCATTAATTCTTGGGTCATTACGAATGTAGACTACTCCCTTGAAGGATATTTGCGTAGCATATTACTATTTTAATAAGTAAACTATTCCCTTAAAGGATAGTTATGAAAAGACAAACCATATAAAACATATACCACTCTCTCAAAGGATGGCTATGTTAACTTTGTTATAGCAAGCATTTACTTAGAAGCTTATTGTATTGATCAGCTTCACATAACCTTAATAACTAATAAACATCATGTACATAGACTTTCTGTATTGATCAATATATAAAAAAGAGTTGTCATGGACTTGCCTATGAAAGCTCTTGGGTTACCTACAGAAAGGGTATAACATCCCACTATAAGGTTTTTATTACCCATTTACCCCTTTACTCATAATACACTATTCCCCTATCTCTATTACCTATTAAATGCAAACAAGGGACTTAGAGCTCACTTGCCATGAAGTACACCAATCACTTATCTAATGTAACTATGGTTAATAGTGTAGCACATGAAAAGGGCCTATGTTTTTATTCCTCCCCATGTTACCTACGGTCCTCATTAATGAAAGAGCATCATGACTTTCATCTTAACAATCATGTTCACCTGTTAGTTTCTCCTTTTACATGTTGTGTCTTGAGGTGAAAACTTGATTTTTTTCAATTCTTTGGTATAAGGTTTGATCACTAAAATTATAAATATATGCCTAATATCAACCACATTTATTATCATAACCAAGCATCACAGTAATTATTTTTGATAATCAACCTAACCATACTAACAATCCATATTTTAATAGTTCATTTAATACAATTGTCAATTTGTGTTATGATAATTATAATTAGCATTTTCATCCATATTTTATATGAAAACCAATATGCATGGAAGCTATATCAGACATTATTTTAAGCATACACCATCACATATATGGAAAAATGCTAAGATGTGTCTAAACATTCAATTGTGCATATACCATCAAAAATATGGGAAATTCTCCAATAACCTACTAACATGTTATCATCATCATAACCATAATACTTAACATATAACATACTAACATCATTATAACCATAACCATAACATCTAACATCTCACATCATAATATCATGGCATAAATAAAAAAAACATCTATAATACCATCATCAGCATATAAATAAAAATAATGTTATAACAATGGTACCATCTCATATATGTTGAATGTCAAAGTATAAATCAATGATACATTAGTATACATGTCTCTCTCTCTCAAAAATATACATCTTACATCTTTGACACACAGGTTGGTGTATGTGCGTACATCATATCAAACTCAAAAATATACAAAATTGGTTGACTAATCCTATTGTGGAGGTGGTCATGACCCTATAGTGTTACTCATGTCCTCAACCTATCTGCAACACTAGGAGCTCAAAGTTGTGTTGTGAGAAATAATATGCTACTATTATAGATAATCAACATACCTAAGGATCTTTGGATGCACCCTAAGGGATTATGTATAATAATCAATCTCCACTAGAGCAATTTTGTATCTCTCAACTGACACTATTTGTGGAAGCCCTATACTCCTTTCTATAGGTGCTTACGATGTTTGTGGTGGTTCCATCATGCCAATGGTAGATGACTATCATGGTGGAGGAGGTGTAACTACCTATCTATCCCTAAGGGCATCTCTATCTACTATCATGGCATGTAACTATGCCTCTAGCCATATCACCTGACCACCTAAAGTCACAACCTATAAATGTGCTACCACTAGCTATGTTTATAGGGATGAAGCTTGTCTTATGACTACTACTAGCTACCCTTATAGTACTATCACCTATCCTTATATAACCTATACCTATGCCTATGTTATTTCCTTACCTTGGATCATAGAATCTATCTCTTTGGTAATGGATAACTTATCAATGGGTGGTCTCCATGGGATCATGGAATATTGTCCTACCCATCATGCTTTGTATGCCCTTGTAGAACTTGTATCATCGACTTCTCTAACTAGGAGCTCCTCAAAGTCAAGCCCCTCTATCTCTTGTGGTAGTGGTATGGGTATCTCTATGTCATCCTTCCTTTACCATGGCATGTCAGGAGGTACTCCCTAAAAAATCGCATACTAGTGCCTGACATGCTCTATTGGTATCCTCTCCACCTCCTCAACTCTCCTACCATGCACCCACCTCATACTCTAGGTGCCTCTAAGTTGTATCCACTACCATAGAAAAGGAGGAAGTGTCAAATATGGTCTCCATATGATATTAACTAGTATCAAGATGTCCAACATCCTCTTGTATTAATCAATATCTCTGATCACACCATCTATCCATACATCGACCATAGACTCTCTCCACCATCTGAAGTCAACTATATAGCCTAATATGATGGTGATGGGGAGGCCTAATGGTTAGGTAATTATGATATGCTCGTATGAAAAATAGTGTATAAGGTAACCCATGTAAATTTTGTATCATTATCATAATTTGATCCCCCATAGCTTTCTATATAGTTATGTGAGGAACGTGGCACCCCAAGAAAATACCATCCTCTTCTCCAACATGTCAGCTAGTACACCTATCAAAGTCACTAGAAATATACTACCATACACATTTGGTAATTTATAAATAGTCACTCCAATCATGAGTATGACTATGAGTCTGTGCTCATCATTATCACCCTTGTATAAGGGCTCATATGTGAAGTTAGTGGAGTGGTACTCTATCTCCGCAATATGTTCTCCAAATAATGTGCCCATGAGCACATCATGCTCATCTTGAATACATGTTTATAAGTTGACACCATGTATTAGTAGCCTCAATATTTGATATACATCTTCTATTAGGATTGTCATTTCACCTATGGGAAGATGGAAGGTGTTGGTGGTTGAATCCCACCATTTTATCAATGCCACCATTAGGCTCACATCCCTCAAAACTCGATCATATCTATAAAAGCCTCCTAGGCCGACTGTAGTGATTTACTCCCACTCACTAGGAGTCAAATTCACTCATATCCTTATTATCAAATTTATGAGTCAATCTTAAAGTGTGAGCTCCTATCTACCTGCAACCATAAACATGCACATCATTAAAACCAAGAACTATTCATCTCAACCAACCCTTCTTCTAAACTAGTTTCCCTTTGGGAGAACTACATTAGCTTGAGACCCTTCACATGGTTATGTACATAGCACTTAGTTGACATGAGGTCTATTGAGTTTAGCTCAGCCATTTTTACCTAGTGATTAACACCTAACTAATTTCTTTTTTAATCTAACCTTTTCCTACACTATGAATGATCATAAACCATCCAGTGTGTAACCTATGGTGTTACAAATCCAACCTTTGCTCCCTATGTTCTAAATTTCACTCCTAATAACCCTCTTTCACCTTTCTCTACTTATGCCACAATTGATGTCCATCCCTACTTGACCGATATCAGTCCCCTAAATTGTGCCTAGTCCTTTGTCAATTGATTGACATTGGCTGAAGCTACTGATATCGATGACTAGTTCATCCTTTGGGTTGAACCATAAAAACCCACCATACCCCTTTTCTACCCTAAAAATACTCTTAAACCTCCTCAACCTACCTAAATCTCCCTAATTTCAATTTCTAACCTATAGCTACTCTTTTCCCCCATCCTCCTTACCCTTTTTGCCCCTATTTCAAAATTTTACAAAATCACAATTAAATTGCAAATTAGGTGTCTAGTGGTCTTACCTCATCCACTCGATGATGGTGGGTTGGGATGGTAGGTGTTGAGGTAGCCTCTTTATCCATAGGGTCTTTAATCATAGGTGCAACCATCTCAATAGAAAATCCATTCATGTGGTCCAATGGTGTCCTGCAAGTGCTCACCTCACTCCACTCACTCTCAAGTGCTCAACAACTCCTCTCCACCACTCAAACCTCACCACCTAGCTCACACATGACACAAAAGTGATGTTTTCACACACAAAAATCCAAAGATTAGCATTGGAAATCAACAAATGACAAATGAGATTTGAGGGGGGCATCAAACCCTTTTTGTTGGGTTTGGTTAGTCATCGATGCTAGCATTTTTGTACCCTAAGATGCTGATGTCATCTAATACCCACGAATGATGGTTATACCACCAAAGTCAGCCACCTCACTAACATCAATCACCCTTATCAAGGGAAACCAATTGATAATACTCCCTACTTGAAAAATTTCTCTTAAATAAGAGCATGTCACTCTTTCATAGTCCAAAATGGACTACATTAGAGGCAATTGGAGATCACACAGATCTCCCAATCATGATAGCTAACCATGGGGTTCATTGACATCTCTGCCAACCATGATGAATGACTTAGATATCATGTATATCTCCCCAACCTAACACACCCTTTGTGATGACATTATTATTTCCATTAAGCTAGCTAGCACTATGATTGCTTTGAAGTTGGCTTTTTCATACGCATTGCAGATCATGACCTTGACTAGTCCCTATTACCTACAACCATTTTGTGTCTTCTAAGAGCACGTCCATTTTCATATAATTGGGACACATTGACCATTATAGATTAACCTCTAATGGTTTTAACTTGATTATCTATCACTTATATATGTTATGAACTGATTATTTTTTTTGCATCCTCTTGACTTATTGACCATTTGACCAACTTTGGCATGAAGTACTGTGTATGTGTGTCATGTTATTGCCACATTTCCACTTACCACCTAACTTTACCCACCTATCTTCTTTCAAAATGATCACTAACTATGATTTTATTACTATTGATCCCCATTTTAAGGGGGGATATCTCATCCCATCCTTGGGGTATACAACCTTTATTTTTGTCTTGTAGCTCATGCATACAAGTTACAAGACAAAAAGGGTCAAATATAGACACTAGAATTGTGCTAATACCTTGCATAATTACCTAGGTTGCATTACCCCTTGGCCCATTTATTATTTAATTCCCTAACCTATGTCTTTACCCTTTAGGCACATCTAATTAATTTAATTATATAATTAAATTTCTTAAATCTCCTTTGGCCACCTCACCCTATGATTGATTCTCACCCTCTCACTCATCATATGACCTGGTCATTCTATCCTAACCACCTAAGACCTATTATTCCCCCCCTCATAACTCTTTAACTACCTAACCACCTTTGGACCTTGTGTTATGACCATTTTCTAATGGGAAAACCCATTTTGTTAGAGTAAGAAGTATGTTAAAAGGCTAATTTTATCCTATTTTACCTAGTCTTGGGAACCAACATCAGTTATCCCTTGACTAACATTGATAGACCTATCGACATTGATTAATTAGGCCTAATTCTAAATTTTCCATAGGGTCAAAAAATCATTGATTCACATAGATATTTTGTTATCATAGAATTATAGCATCATTATTGACATCCAAGCTTACATTCACTCTACACGAATTATTCTAGATTAGGAATTAACAAACTACCTAGTGTTTTGAGTAGTATGGACCAAAAACATACACTTTGCCCTATTTATTCATGCACTAGTTCATCAAGCCTCATCAGAGCCATCTATCTGGCATAGCTACTCACCTATCCAACCCAACTATGTACATTTAAGTGTTTTTACATGTTTTAAATAGTCATTTTATATTGGTTTTTAAAAATATACTATTTAACTACATACAAAACCTAAATTTCCTCTATAAAGGAGTTTTAATACTCCCACACCTCCATCTCTCTAATTTAGCATATCAACCTCTGCCTTGTCCTTCCTAAGTATTACTCACCCCCTCAAAAGTCCTCATGACCCCTTTATAAGACTACAACTTTATTTCCCTTCTCTAAAAAGCCTTCCATTACCCCACTAATATCATTACCTCAACTGCTATCATTTATCTAGACTGACATTGGTGACATAAAATAACATTAGTCAATTAATGTTGGTCACTATTTTTTTTACACTAACCCCCAAAAGCCTCCCCAACAACCCCAACAAAACACAATTTCCCTACCCATCCTACACTGTATTATTCACTGACATGTGTAGACTTGTAGCGTGGTAAATAGTATTCTAACCATCTCATTCTCTCTCTTTTCATTTGTTTTTTAAACTCTATTTCTAAATAGCAAACTATCATCCCAGGTAAGTGTTACGCTTCCTAGAATAAGTGCATAACTTGGTATCCCACACATATCTCTACTAACAACAATTTTATTTAGTGTTTTATTATACATAGGTGTGTTCCTCCACAACCAAATAGGATTTCTCACAACATATGTAATGGTGCACATCAAACTAATTACTTAATCACCTATCCCTAGCATTCATACTTTTATTTCTTCCTTTTAGAATAGATAGTAAAGAATGATAGAAATAATGACCTATGATTTTTCTATTATTAAATACTTCCTAATGATATTAATTTTTAATTATTGTCTCCAATACCTCTTTGAGTCTTACCCAATGATCATAAATCTCTTTCTTCATCATCTACATGAATATGCCTGTGAGTACTTAACTGAGAGGATGCCTTACTAGGGTTGAGGGTAAGCTTCTTAGTATAAGAGGGTAAAGAGCCTGAAACACATAAACAATATATAAACACCATATGATCAATTTGGTATTCCTTTATTATATCCTTTGTGATCTTCTCTAGAAATTTCAATAATACACAAATTTTCCATTGCAAGCCTCTGACAGTGACTATTTCATCTACAAGACTCATGCATAGTCATTGAAGTCCATAAACCACATATATATTTTAGGTTGATATTTTATGATATTAAAGAGTTATATATATGTTTAATAATATGTATTTGATGTTTTAAAACTTTTAATTCTTCGTGATCTTTGGCTCATGAGTCATAACCATACACCTACATGTCTATAGACTTGTGGGTGGACAAGAACCTCTAATGAATCCACTTATGAATAGTCCTAAACTCTCATTTCCTTCTTAGACACAAAAAATATTAACATACCATCTTATTAATCACTAACACTTAAAATTTGGACATTTTAAACCCTTTTTAGGCTCTTTTCCATCTCAAACCACGTTGTTCTTTGTTTTTCTGACACCTATAAACCATTGACTTTGTATCCCTTGCATATTTAGTCTATTTAGGATTAGATGATTAATTATAAGGGATTTTTAGATTTATATAAGATTAGATACAATGTTTATTGAGTGAAGATCATCATCTTCAAGTCTAAAAACATCTTTTCCCTTTTGTGACCCTGTCTACAACTCAACATGACTACAAATTTAGCTTCTTCTAGGGGCATTCATGGCAAATGAGTCCTTGAGGATCATGAATTAATATTTTTAAGACCCCATAGAATATCAAATATTTATATCATGCCTCCCAAAAACTTCAAGTTACAATTACAAGAATAAAAATGAGCATGCATGGTTTTTATAGGGTTTAAGACCACCTTAGAGTCTTAGTGATTGTTCATAAAGGAAAGGGCACTAATCTAAGAACCAATGCCAAATATAGAAATTAAATTATACCCCCTTAATCTTAATATAATATTAGGTTATCACTTTCTCTTTTTCTCTCTCTCTCTCTCTCTCTACTCTATCTATATCAAACATATGAAGTTGACCATTACCAGTCTGCTAAGAACCTAATGGAGATTTTGATGCAAATTTTGGATTCTTAGGACTTGTACAAGATTTTTATCCATGGAAATGACTTGAGGAAGGTGAAGAGACACTCTATATATGTTTTCACCTAAATATAGCTCCTCTAAGTCTATACAAGTGCCTATAACTACCTTCTTTGGAGTGATTCTCTCTTTTGTTCATTAAACCTACAAAACTGACTATAGTCTAACATTACTAACATGTATGTAAGCTAGATAACTCCTTAAAAATATTTTATAAGTGTGTTTATATGAACATTTTATCTTTTTTGGATTTGAGATGCATTGGACTTGGCCACATGCACCATTATCCTACATGACATTTACCTTAATCTTTAAAAAACAACCTTAACTTATCTAAACATGTGTAAATTATTCATTCAAGGTGGTTAAATTGTGAGATTACTTTAAGAGACACTTAATAACCTTTGACACCTTTTGTATTAACTTTCTCACATCATGGTATGGCTATATTAGCATAAGACTTAATAAGTATCATTACCTTAAACTTGTCAAAAAAACCTTAAACTATGTTAATAATACCTCTAAAGGAGCATTTAAAGACCTCAAAAGGAATGGAATCTCTATGAACAAGGATAGAAAACATGACAAGTCAAGTCTTTAATGAAACCCTTTAGTGGTAGCTATATTTTGGCTAACATCTTTGGTGGTCTCCTAGGGATGCTTTCTTTCTAAGTATGTTAATCCAGTTCCCTTGTCCATCCATTGGGATATGGAGCCACTTGTTCTCAAAATATATACCTTATATGAAACATTGAACAAGATAAGATAGCTTAATTAACCTAAAAACACACACAAGAAAATAACAAAACAAAAATAAAACTAGACATACCCACATAAGAAAAAAAAAAAAAAAAAACAATTCAAAACACACACTTATGCTAATGAATCACTTAGGGAAGACACAACATAAGTAATATACTATATAAAACTAACCTCAACATTTATTCCTATTTTAGGATCAAATAAGAAGCTCTTGAGATCACCATGGAACCATGAAATTAGATTTTCACATGTTGAGTGGAGTCTAATTAGGAGTTATTCATATAGTGAGAGCTTTTACATGTATTTGGAGATATTAGCATGTTCATGGTATCTTTGACCAGTAACTATACCTTATTGGTTTATTCTCTTGTTCATAAATTGACTATGTGAGTTAAGGACCAAATCATACTCATTTCAAACTTGGATGGTTGGTATAAACAAAATCATTTCTATCTCATCAATAAACTGCTCCTAGTCAAGATGAATTGTCTTAGATAGATCTTGTCACATGATTGTAGGTTTGGATTCACAAATAAGTACATTTTTCTTGTTTAGATCTTGAGGTCAATGAATTTTAGTTTCCTTTTCAAATAATTAACAAGAACCTAAAAATGGATTTATGGGTTGATAACCTATTTAATAACATCGAAGAAGTCATGTTTAAATGAAGTAACCTCTTGGAATGGCAAGTTTAGAGAGTTTATTGCTTCTTGATTGGTAAATTTCTTAATTAAACTATTTTACTTAATCTAAACTAGACCACAAAATCTCTCGAAATTTTTTTAACCTACTCTTATAACTTCAAGTAAGTATTCCAATTAAACTTCACCTAGTTCTAGTTCACTTAGACCTTCTTCAAGCTTGATAGGAGCTAATATAAAAGTATTCACAACATAATTTGACAAGGAATTAGAATTTATACCTATTTAATCATACTCTTTAGATTAGAAACAATTTTTTCCACCTCTAATGAATCTTTAGGGGCTTCTTCTTCTATTATAATAACGTGATCAAAACCTTATTCACATTGGGAAAGACCATCTCTCTCAAGGTCTACTATCACTTGATCAACTTGTACTCCATCAAGGTCACCTTTCTCTTCAAATGTAAATACTTATTTACATATTTCTTTCCAAAATAGTGTTCTAATGATGAGATATTACTCACATACACTTAAACTATCCTCTTCATATCATTCTTGGGAATGATATTTAGTTGTAACTTGACTATTTTCCTTAAAGAGGGGCTTCTCAACCTCACAAACTAGTTTTAATCTCTCATGATCAAAGAGTTTGTATATTTATTACCTCCATTATCCAATGAATCCCTCAACCTTTTAAATGTTTCAAATTCTAATTTTATCCACAATGACTTCATTTTTCATTTGAATGCTCTTTTGAATTGATTTCTAAGATGGGGAAGGCTTAGGTTTTTCAATATTCTCAATATGGATTTATTATTTTCCTTGGATTGCTTCTTAAATTTATTTCCACTATGGGAAGGCCTTATCCCTTTGAGGAGGGGTTAGTGGGGCTTGAATAGGTTTAGGTTCTTCCTTGATCTCAATTGCCCAATCTAGGCTTATTCCACCTTTTTTATCCCATGACTTCACCACTTGATTCCATCTTGGTGTAGACACCGCAAACGTGTCTGCACCTTGGTTCTCCCCCTTGGTCCTTTCCCCCTCCTAGTCCTCCTTGGTCCCTAACCCACCTAAGTCTTATTAATTAGAAATTAACATCTATTTTTAATTAATTGAGGCCCCCTTTCCACCCTACCCTTGCCTCCTTGGATCCTCCCTTGAATCCCTCCACCTTCCCCTAGCATTTATTAGCCCAAATCTCACCATTATATCCCCCCTCGTCCATTTTGGCAACCTTGCGACCGTTCTGCCCATGACCCCTCGCTCGGTGGCATGCAAGAATGGGCAGAGGCTATTTTTAGCCTCTGTGCCCATCCTGCGACTGCCGACGTCGGTGACCCTTCGGCCGACGTCGGCGAAACTGCCGGCGTCGGCAGCCTTCATTATCCCCTTCTGCATCCGTTGCACCCCCTAGACTCTTGAGCTCGCAAACAGCTTCTCTCGGCACTTTGGCTCTCATCTCTCCTCTGTCTTAACCTCGTGCAGTAGTAGCAACAGGTGAAACAGGCCCTGGATCAGTATCTTCTCCTTGCAGCAACTCTTTCGTGGCTCCAGCAACATCTCCATCTTCTTCTTCAGCAGGCTAAAGGTAAGCTAGTCTGGTTTTTATTTCATTTCTTCAGTTTAATCATCTATCTTCTATTGTCCTCTGTGTCTCTTCCTTTGTCCCTCCCCCTGAGAGGCTGCAAAAGCCTTCTCAGGCCCCTTCCTCTGTGAATCCTCCTCTTCCCTGTCCTCTGTGTCTCTTCCTCTCCCCTGTATCTCTGCCTAAGACCATCCACAGACCCGTCCATCTGACTCAGACCCGTCCATCAGACTCAAACCCGTCCACAGATAGACCACAGAGCAAGACTCAGACCAGACCCTGTCCAGACCTGACTACAGGCCACAACCCCGACCGATGCCAGTCACTTCCCCAACCGACGTCGGCAGGATAGCCGACGCCGGCAGATCAGCTAACCGACGCCAGCGACATTTCTGACCTCGGCGACTATCTTCAGCCCAACTCCTTCATTCAGTTTCCCTTTTTCTTGCAGGTGTCATTCCTCCACAACTAAAGAGGAGTGCCCACGAACGTCTGGATTTACGGTGCACAATCTTCAGTCCAGGTACTTCCAAGCCTTGTCCATTACTTTCTTCTAGTTTCTTTCTTTATAGTTTGAAAAGCAAATTTGAGGTAGAAACATCTCTGGCACGCCCGGTGGGACCCTAGGTTCCTCCTGGGTTCCTTTTTTTTTTTTCATTCATTTAGGTGCATTTAGGCTCCTTCCTTCTTGTCTCTTTCTTCTATTCCAAGTGACACTATAAGCAGGGCTAAAACGAACCTTTCTTCCTTGCATTCTAGACTAGTCTAAATATCATACTCTCGTCTCTTTCTCCATCTTGTCTTCATAACAATATCACATTTCAACTTGGGCTTAAAACGTATTGCACTTTCATCTCTGCTTGTGCTTGCATTAGTCCACATCTAGTAACTTAGGTGCATATTGAATAAACCGTAGACACTTTATGTTACACTACCTAATCACATGCACTAAAACAAACATAAAACATACCTGAGACAAGGCCCGACTGGGAATTCATCCCCCATCGGATACCTTACCCGTCCCAGTGACCCCACTTGGATTTCATCACCAAGGGGGAAGCCCACTCCGTTCTCTGGCAGAGTCTAAACTCTAGGCGAGGTATATCTTGGCTAAGCGAGACCAGCTAACCACTGGAATCGTGAAGTGAGGGGAGCTTGCTCCTTAGCACCAGGCCACGTACAAGACCCTAACACAGATCTTTGAGCACCTAAAACAACACCTGGAACCATCCTTAGACCGCCTTCTTCTAGGACCCATTTTTCAGCCAATCTTCCCAAACATTCATCTAAGGCATAAGCCACAAGTTTCTAAGGTTAATTCCTAGGATTTATCGCTTAGGCTTGTCTGTCTTTCTCTGTTTTCCTCTCCTCATCTGTTTGTTTGAGTGTGTGAGGATGTTTTCTTCTTTGTTTTCCAAGAACCTTTTGGCTCTCTGGAAAACACAGTCACCGACATCGGTTCTTCCACCGACGTCGGCTTCCCCTGTCACCGGCATCGGTTCTGCTACCGACGTCGGCTTCATCTGTCACCGGCATCGGTCATCTGACCGACGTCGGCCTCATTTCCTACCGACATCAGTTTTTTAACCGACGTCGATCTCTGTCACTATCCTTTCTTTTCAAAACTAGCAACCTGAAACCTGTCCTTTCTCTGTCAAAGACTTCATCCTGGTCTTCTGAAACTGAGCAACACAGTTCCTGATACCTGAACCTTCTTTGCCTTGCATGGTTTTCACTCGTAGCCAAGCCAAGGCTCTTGTCGACCACGCCTGCCATCAACCACTTCCATCCACCCCATCCGTGACCAAGCCTATAATGGAGTTCAACTCAGAGACCGAAAGAACTCCTGTCCGTCCAACCCCGCCGCAGACTCCCATTGTCCAAGAAGGGGACCAAGACTTTGAGCGATTCTTAGACCTCAATGTCAAGGCTTTGCAACATTATCTCGCGCATAGCCGAACGTAGGACTCCTTGGGCAATCCGATCTATGGAATGCCGACCTCCCTTGTCGCGACTACAGCTGTATCGACAACATCCATAGTTCAACCTTCGGACGCTCAAGCCATCGCTTTGACCACTGACCAGACTTTGACCAATCCTCCAGGTGTGGCCTCTCCCTCTATCATTGGGCCCACTTCCACCGGGGTTCCGGCCCCTTGTCAACCTCAACCCGCTCAACCTCTATCCACTCCATTTCAAAACCTTGTCATCTCTATCCCGCCTACCCTGGCCCCTATCAACACCAGGGTGGCTTCTTACCCCTTGGCCCCCGTTACCACAGTCCAACCTCTCGTGGCAACAACGGGCCCAGCTATGTCTTCTAACCAACCACCTTTAGCCTTCACTTCTGCCCCTGCGATTAGTCATCCGTATATTATACAACTAACTATGTCGCACGCCTCCTCTAACCTCTTTCAAGCGCCCTACAACTTAGGGGGCGTGTAACCCGTCAATCCGTCGGCAGACATCATCAAGATACTGATGGACAAGATGACCAGTCTTGAGACCTCTGTTTCCAGCTCGCGCAACACTCTTTCATATGAGCAGATTTGTAACGAGCCCATTCATCCTTCTGTCCCAATCAGACCATATCCTAGCCAGTGGGAGCTTCCGAAGTTTTCTCGCTTTCAAAACAAGGAAGACCCACAACAACATTTGTGGGCATTCAGACACGCCTGCTACCTCATTGGCCATGACGATGCGTTACTCTTACGCACGTTTCCTATGTCTCTCTCGGGTGCTGCACTTGACTGGTACAGCTCCCTTCCTAGTCATTCTCTCTTCTCATTCACGCAATTGGCTCAGCTATTCCTCGATCACTTTTCTATCAACATAACCAAGAAGGTCTCAATCACGGACCTCTATTCTATTCGGCAATTCGAGGACGAGTCGATAGCCGACTTCGTGGCTTGATGGAGAGGCCTTATCAACCAACTCTCCTTTTCCTTGCCTCAGGCCGAGCTTATTGAACTCTTTTCTCAAGCCTGTGCTTGACATATCTCTTCCACTCTGAGGGTTCAAACCTTCCGCACTTTTGACGAGGCCTTCACGATGGCCCGCAAACTTGAGTTGCGTGCCATCGAGGAGAACAAAGTCAAGCTGCAGAGTAAGAATCCCAGCTCTAAGACCAATGACTCTTCTTCTGCCAAGCCATCATCATCCAATTCTAAATCCAAGGCTTCAGCTAATGCCGTGGTTGTCAGACCTTCATCTTCTTCGACCAATCAGCCTGAGCCCTCTACGTCTCAGAGCGCTACTCGGCAATTCCAGCAAAGATACTTGCAGCGACGATATACTCCTCTTGGAGAATCATATGCGTCTATGCTGGAAAAGCTTCTTAAACAGGGAGTCCTCAATCTCCCTCAAGCCTGACCTCCTCTGCAATTCGATCCCTCACATGCCATCCCCGCGTGGTATAGGGAGCAAGACTTCTGCAGCTTTCACCGTGTTAAGGGCCATGACACAGAGAACTGCAAGACCTTTAAGAACATAATACAAGACATGCTTGAAAAAGGGGATCTCATCTTAGACAATCCAAATGCACCCCCTAATCAGGCCATTGACATCTTCAAACAGCCTTTCCCCAATCATCTGCCAACTCAGAACCATGTCCAGACCTTAATTGACGACAATCATGAGCACAATATTCAGACAGTCAATATGGTCTCTCCTTTCGTCCCCAATCAACCTCTGGAGGTTAGTCCATCCATCAGTCCGTCACATGTGGACGAGCCTCTCTCCCTGGCTAGTTCTCCACTGACCTCTCTCATCTTGGAGGATGCCTCGGCCTTACCAGCACCTCTAGTCTCGCCATCCTCCTTTCTGCAGCCTATGGAGGACCCAACCCTTCCTACTCCTCAGCCGCAAGTGGAGGGCACTGTCATCCCTGCCCTTTACCCGCTGGAGGAGCCTCGCTCCCCAGTTTCTTCTCCACCTAGGGAAGAACCTGTCTCTCCTTCGTCTTCATCTAGATCTGTCATGACTTCACCACATCATGTGTCCAAGACCACTACACCCATATCATCTTCAACCTCGCAACCATCAACATCTTCCTCTCAGCCATTTTCCCAGTTAGTGGAGAAGATCAAACTTCTCCCTTCGAGGAAAGTGACGCCTCAGGTGTTGTGGGAGTGACTTAAAGCCCTTCAACATACCCGCGCCCTCTCATCACATGCCGTTAATCCTCTTAAGGCAGAATCTCGTCAGGCTCTTGACAAAGACTAGACTCTCAAACCTCAACCAAACCCGTCCAAACTGAAGCCTGTATCTATCTCGTCCAAACCCATCAAGTCATTTGGCGTTCGTCCTATCTCCTCCCTCACTCACCCGCAAGTGAAGGTGGACTTAGGCCAGACCTCAACCAGTAGCAGTCTTCCGACCAAGGCGAAGAAGACTGCCAGACCGCCGAAACGAACGCCTCCTTCTCCGTCACCATTGCCATCCATTTTGGGCCCCCATCCTTCGACCTTGGCTAGCATCCTTCCCACTCCGACCTTCAACCAAAACTCGTTGCCTCCTTTGCTTCCTCTGCCTACCTCTAGTCGTCCCTCTCCTAAAAAGGTGGTATCAATCGTCAAGAAAGAGCCGTCTCCATCTGTCACCACGCCATCAACCCATAAGGTGGTACGGAAACCTCTTCTAACCTCGCCTAAGTAAAAGTCACCGACCTCGTGCATATCAAATAACACGGACCCTCTATTGGGCTCATACTCGTCGATATTGCGCCGACTTCTCCAGACTTCCGACATAACCCTTCCGCCCATCAAGCCTTTCCAACCTCTCGGGTCCAAGCCCTCCTGGTTCGACGATACAAAAATTTGTTTATATCATCGTACACCAGGACACGACACCGAGACTTGCTGTGCCCTCAAGGCCGTCATTCACCGCCACATGGAGAAAGACACTCTTCTCCTTGAGGACACTCTTGACCAGACCCCGACTCCTTCCTGTCCAACTTCTTCAAACACATCAACATCTCACCGGCAAGACATGACCCCTTCTTCGCCTCCCATTTTCGAAATCAATGCTGTCCGTATAACCACTAGATCGCAAAAGGACAAGGCCAAGGAAAAAGCTGCCATTCCTTGGACCTACCCCTTCGTCAAGCCGCCCCTTGCGCCCAAGCCTAAAATCTCTATCCTTGGCGCGTCCCAACCTTCTTCGTCTTCCTCTTCTGGGCCAATCCACAACTCCATGCTGAAGCAGCTTCACCAGACACCTATGAAGATGTCTCTTTATGACCTTATCCAAACCTCGCCTCAGCATCGTCAAGCCCTTATCCAAGCCTTGCAGGCAGTGGAGGTCTGACCCGAGGACCCCCAACCACTCGCTGCCCTCGTCCATTCCTTGTCTCCTGTCGCTTCCATCACCTTCAGCAATTCTGAGATTCCCACATCTAACACGAAAGATCAGGACGCCGCCCTCTTCATCACTGCCTATGTTGATCGGACATGCATTAAACGTGTTATGATCAATGGCAGTGCTAGCATCAACATAATCTCTACCCACACCTTTGATCAGCTGGCTCTTCCTCAGAACTACGTCTCCAAAACTGACGCGATCTTACGCTCTTTCAACGACACCACCGCCACGACCATTGGCACAGTCATCCTCCACATTCACGTTGGTCCACGCACAGTCCCGGAGCTCTTCTATATCATCGAAGGAGAGTTTCAATACAACCTTCTACTGGGCCGACCTTGGATCCGTGCCATGGCCTGTATACCCTCCACCCTGCACCGTTGTGTGAAGTTTGAGCATGGCGGGCAAGTCCACACCATTCCCGCTGACCCTTCACCCTTCAAGACTTGCAACACCACCTGTCGTCCTAACGACGTCCTCATCCCCATCAAGCCGTCCACTCCGGCACCGCCTCCATCTGCAGAAGCTTCGACCAGTTCGCAATCGGCGGTTGCCCTCACCCCTCCTCTTCAAGCGCCGACCAAAGACCCCATGGAAGACATCTTCCAACGATTATCACTTGGGGAATATCGCTTGTTGACCCTCGACATGTTCCAAACTCCACAAGAGTATGGACACCTTCACCTTAGTCCTAATTAAGACCCTCGGATCGGGACGGTCGTGCCTTATGGCCCTCCTCACTTCCGAACCAACTTTGTCTATGGGGGGCTTAATCAAGCTCCTACCTACGGCACTTCCCTCTCTTCACCCCAACCTTTCACATCTGATTTCTCATTTCTTGGCAACCCTGCCTTTGCACACACTTACCTTCACAGGTGTGCATGGAAGGGTTTTGGTTTCGGACGTTATGAGCAGGGCTCCCATCAGCCCGTCGAGCTGCTCAGTGATCACGACACCAAGAAACTCTATGGCCTGGGATATCATGACCCCACTCAGGCTCCTTCCGACCTTTGTCCCGAACCAACCACTGACCAATCTCTTCTAGACTCGCCCATTTCTCCTTCGTCACCTACGGAGTCGGTGCTTTCCATCCCTCCTAGTTTTTTTTTTTCATAAACACCATCTGCCTGGAACCCCTAACCTATCAGCTCGATGGGGTGCCCAGGTCTCTCCCTCTCATCTTTCCTAGCATGGTAGAGGATGAGTCGGCAACCATTCACACTGTCCACTGCGTTGACGATGATGCCATCCTTTCCTACATGGGTGCCGATGACTCTTTCATCCAGCGTTTCCTCCCTTCCGAGACCCAGGTTATGTTAAATGAATCCACCATTGACATCAACCTCCCTTCTTCTTCCGATGTTCCTCACGTCTTAAAGATTGGCCAATCTTTAGACGCTCAGGAGCAGCTTGACTATGCCCAGTTCCTTTCCAACCATAGCAAGGCCTTTGCCTGGACTTACAGTGACATGCCTGGCATCGACCCCACCATTGCTACCCATAACATTGTCACCAAACCAGAGGCTAAGCCTGTTAGGTAGAAGCTTCGAAAGATGCACCCCCGCGTTGCGCTTCTTGTCAAAGAGGAGCTTCAGTGCCTTCTTTCTGTCTCCTTCATCCAACCCATCGATTATCCACAGTGGGTCTCTAACATTGTCCCAGTTACTAAAGCAACTGGGGGGATTCGGATCTGCATGGACTATCACGACCTTAACCTAGCCTGTCCCAAAGACGACTTTCCTTTGCCTAACATTGACCAGCTTGTTGATCTTACGGCCGGCCATGAGATGCTATCTCTTATGGACGGGTTTTCAGGATACAATCAAATCCTGATCGCACCGAAAGACCAGCACAAGACTACCTTTATCACCCCATGGGGGACTTTCTGCTATCGAGTCATGCCTTTCGGCCTGAAAAATGCTGGTGCCACTTATCAGCACGCCATGACCTACATTTTCCACGATCTCCTCCACACAATCATGGAGGACTATGTGGATGACCTTCTCGGCAAGTCCAAGCTCCACCACGACCACTTGACCATTCTCACAATCATCTTCTCTCGTCTTCTTCAATACAATGTCCGCCTCAACCCCAAGAAGTGTGTCTTTGGGGTCCTCTCAGGCAAGCTTCTCGGCTTCATCATTTCCTTCCGTGGTATCGAGATAGATCCCGCCAAGATCCGCGCTATTCTCGAAATGCCGCCCCTGACCAATCTCAAGCAGCTTCGCAGTCTCCAAGGGAAGCTCCAGTCCATTCGCCGTTTCATCTCGCAGCTTTCAGACCGCTGCCAACCTTTTCATCACCTCCTTAAGAAAGACGTCTCCTTTAAATGGGATAAGGGCTGTCAAGAGGCTTTTGAGGCCCTCAAAGGCTATCTGGTCTCTCCACCAGTCCTCATTCCACCTAAGGACGACCAACCCTTCTACCTTTATATCTCTGCTACCAACCATTCGTTAGGTGCCATGATCGCGCACCGAGACGAGCATCATCGTGAGCAAGCAGTTTACTACATCAACCGAACACTAGTCGACTATGAAACTCGGTATACTCATACCGAGAAACTCTATTTGGCATTAGTCTTTTCTGCTACCAAGCTCCGCCACTATCTTCTCAACCACAAAACCTTTGTCATCACTCACACCGACCCTCTCAAGTACATGCACTCCAAGCCATATCAGAATCAACGTATGGCTCGGTGGCTCATGCTGCTTGCTGAGTTTGACTTCGTATTCATCCAATAGAAATCTATCAAGGGGCAAACCATCGCTGACCAACTGGTAGATGCCCCTCTTCCCGACAACCAACCTTCACACTGTGAGTTCCTTGACGAGTCTATCGCTACCCTTTCCACCGATGACACCGTCTACCAGATGACTATGTTCTTTGACGGTTCCAAATGTCAACTCGGTGGGGGTGCGGGGGTCATCCTCATCCCACTCGATGGGGAGCCCTTGCCTCTATCTTTCAAGCTTGACTTCGATTGTACCAATAATATGGCCGAATATGAGGCCTTAATTTTGGGACTTCAGACTGCCCTTTCTCTCCACATCAAGTCTATCAACATCTTCGGTGACTCGCAGCTCGTCGTTAATCAAGTTAACGGTTCGTATCTCTGTAAAAACAAAGTTTTACAGAGGTATAAGAATCGTGCTGACCTTCTTTTGGCATCTTTCGACCATTACCTCTTACAGACTGTTCCACGCTCTACGAACAAGTTTGCCGACACCATGGCTTCTCTTGCTTCGCATATCCCGTCTTCATCATCATCATCCCACCTTTTTGTCACAGTCCATCGCGTACCTTTGCCTTCATACATCTCTCCTCACATCGACCATATCAACACTATCAATTCTAGCCCACAAGATGACTGGTATAAGCAACTTGTGGACTACTTGTCTCTTTCTGTCACTCCTCCCAACCTCTCTAGCAATGCGCGGTGAGCTTTCATCAAGCGCACAGCCCGCTATACCATGCTAGGGGGTCTTCTTTATAAGCGAGGCTTCGACGGTCTCCTTCTTCGTTGTCTAACCTCCGCTGAAGCTTCTCATGCCGTAAAGCAAGTCCACGACAGGATTTGTGGTGGACACTTCAGTGGAAATTCGGTTGCCAAGCGCCTCCTTCACCTGGGTTATTATTGGCCCACCCTTCATCAAGACTATAGCGATTATGTTCGGCGTTGCATCAAGTGTCAGTAGCACTCTAACCTGCTTCATCTCCCCAGCCACGCCTTGCAAGTCGCTCAGGATTTTTGGCCTTTCTCTCAGTGGGGCTTGGATCTCATCGGTGAGATCAACCCTCACTCGTCTCTTCGTCATCAGTCCATCATCACTGCCACTGAGTATTTCACCAAGTGAGTGGAAGCCATTCCTCTTGTCTCCACAAAAGCCGACAAAATTGTTGACTTCATCAGCAGCCACATCATCTGTCGTTTCGGTGTCCCTCACAAAATCATCACCGACAATGGCAAGTCCTTCAAAAACAAGACTCTCCAAAAACTATGCGATTCATTTGGCATCAAACTCAGCTTTTCTTCGCCTTACTACCCACAAGCAAATGGGCAGGCCGAGGCTTCCAACAAAATTCTCACCAAAATTCTCATGAAGGTGGTCGACGATACAGGAAGGGATTGGCACGTTCATATCCCCTTCGCTTTGTGGGCCTACCGCACTAGCATCTGAACCTCTACGGGTGCTACTCCCTTTTCTCTCGTGTACGGAACAGAGGCTGTCTTACCTCTCGAAGTGCAGATCCCGTCTCTTCGTATCTCCCTGCATGACATTCTCTCCAACGACGACTTTCGTCAAGATCGCCTAGCTCAACTTGAGTTACTCGACGAGCGCCGTCTGGCTACCCTTAATCATCTCCATGTCTACCAAAGTCGCATAAAGCGGGCCTACGACAAAAATCTGCGAGAACGAGATTTCAACATCGGAGACCTCGTCCTCAAAGAGAATCAGCACGTGACCAATATGGAGTGAAGTAAACGAGGCAAATTCGCCCCCAATTGGCTTGGACCTTTTATCATCACGCACAAGTATGGGTCAGGGACTTATCGTCTGTCTTCCCTTGATGGACGGCCAGAACCTGAGCCTCTTAATGCGTTGCATCTTTGACCTTTCTTCTGCTAGTCGAGTACTCATCTACTTGGCACGTAACTTGAGCTCATCCCTTGAGCAACCCTCGTCCTCTTAATCCCCATCCCTTTCAACCCTATTCCCCCTTAACAAGTCCTCTACAACCCTCTTAGGATGCAGTGATGCTTTGTCCTAATAAAATGGGCGTCCTTGAGCTTCTACAGTCTTGTCCGTGACTCTCATTTCTATCAAAATCCAAGTCAAGATGTCAAAACATATCCATGGTCTCTAAATCAAGTCAAATTAAAAAAGACAGACTGATCCCTCGAAGGACAGCTGTACTATCATTGCTGTATTACTAGACTGATCCCTTGAAGGACAGCTAGGCCAACTTTTCAAACATTATCAAACAAAAATATAGACCACTCCCTCGAAGGATGGCTATGACTACTCTGGCAATAAACAACAACTACTTTAGAAGCTTCCCGCATCGATCAGCTTCGCAACATGACCATTACATCAAGTGACATCTCTATGCAGGCTTCCCGCATCGATCAGTCTGCGCAAAAAAAAAAAAAAAAAAAACGAGTCACGGACATTGGCTTGTAGTTGTCTCAGGGTCTCCTATAAAAGGGGCAAGGTTATTCCTGCTCTTACACTGGGTTACCCTATCCTCCTCCTATCACCGGCTCAAGGGACTTCGAGCTCACTTTAATGTCAAAGTGATTTGATTACCGTTCTAACTCAACACTGGTCAACGACGTAATGCATGAACGGGGCTTTGGTTCTAATCCCCCCTATCTATGCTTCCTTTCTGGTCCTTGTCAATGAAAGAGCAATTTGCCTTTCACCTTTTTCTCTACACTTTGGTCACGCTTTGGCCACGTCTCTTATCAACTCATCTCAAACCCAGCCATTTTCATCATTTTCATCAGGCATCATCCTTGTCCTTTTCACATAGTTCCCATGGACACCAATACACATGGAAACTACCGACCAGACCCAATTTATGTTAAGCATAAACCAATACTTGCTGAAGCATAAATAGACCCTTTATTCATTTTTAGCATATATCCATCACGACTATGGAAACTTGCTAGAGATGAAAGACCCTTGACCACTTCTACAGAATACACCATCTGTAGCATCCTTTTATCCTCATCTTACCCTCATCATTTCGATGCTTGACCAATCTCATCACCGACCATTTTGACCCTCTTAGTCCGAACTACATTGGTCTGAGGCCCTAGGACAAGGGCTATGTAGGCAGCACTCAGATACCACATCTTCTGAGGTTAGCTCGACCACCCCCTTTTGTTCGTCTCTATGATGGACAAACCTTCTCTTCTTTGACTCTTATCACGCCCAACTTCATCTCTTTGACCAAGACCTCTTACCACGACCACTCATCGACTTTGACCAAGACCAATCAATCCCTCTGACCCTCCCTCCCTTTTAGGGAGAACTACATCGGCCTGAGGCCCTATCACCAGGGCTATGTAGGCAGCACTCAGTTGACATGGGGTCTTCTGGGGTTAGCTCGGCCGCATCCTTTCGTCCATCCATCCTCTCGACCAATGACCATTGGCGATCATGCCTATCGCCTTCGACCTCGACCCTTCTTCCAAGTCAATGTTGCCTTGGTTGTTTTTTGCGTGTATGCTATTCCACGGCTGGTTAGCAGAATTGTCCGCAGACTTTTTTTGACCCTTCACAAGTATAGGATCGCGAGCCAGTTGATCCCTACTACTTGTGGCTTTTTCGTGTTTCTGGGAGCACTTCCTGAGCCCTGGATACCTGGGACACGACGACCATTTGGAGCTTCAGCTTAGATTGAGTGACCCGATCAGTAGATGACTAAATGCTGGGGCCCGGTTACTTCAATTTTGGCACTCCTTGACCCTTGACATGCGACAATTTGACCTGACCCTCTTGTGAAGTGGACTACGCGCAATCATGACTATGGCAGCGTTTTCACTCACTCTTTTCTATCCATTTCTTTGTCAAATCGACACTCGACCTTCGGTTCCCTTCTCTCGACTATCGCTTTGAGGGGGGAACACCTCATCCTTTTTTTGGGGCAACCAACTCCTATTTTTGTCTTGCAGTTCATCTAGAACAACCAACAAGACAAAAAGGGGCAAATGTAGACACCGCAAACGTGTCTGCACCTTGGTTCTCCCCCTTGGTCCTTTCCCCCTCCTAGTCCTCCTTGGTCCCTAACCCACCTAAGTCTTATTAATTAGAAATTAACATCTATTTTTAATTAATTGAGGCCCCCTTTCCACCCTACCCTTGCCTCCTTGGATCCTCCCTTGAATCCCTCCACCTTCCCCTAGCATTTATTAGCCCAAATCTCACCATTATATCCCCCCTCGTCCATTTTGGCAACCTTGCGACCGTTCTGCCCATGACCCCTCGCTCGGCGGCGTGCAAGAATGGGCAGAGGCTATTTTTAGCCTCTGTGCCCATCCTGCGACCACCAACATCGGCAACCCTTCGGTCGACGTCGGCAAAACTGCCGGCATCGGCAGCCTTCATTATCCCCTTCTGCATCCGTTGCACCCCCTGGACTCTAGAGCTCGCAAACAGCTTCTCTCGGCGCTTTGGCTCTCATCTCTCCTCTGTCTTAACCTCGTGCAACAGCAGCAAAAGGTGAAACAGGCCCTGGATTAGTATCTTCTCCTTGCAGCAACTCTTTCGTGGCTCCAGCAACATCTCCATCTTCTTCTTCAGCAGGCTAAAGGTAAGCTAGTCTAGTTTTTATTTCATTTCTTCAGTTTAATCATCTATCTTCTATTGTCCTCTGTGTCTCTTCCTTTGTCCCTCCCCCTGAGAGGCTGCAAAAGCCTTCTCAGGCCCCTTCCTCTGTGAATCCTCCTCTTCCCTGTCCTCTGTGTCTCTTCCTCTCCCCTGTATCTCTGCCTAAGACCATCCACAGACCCGTCCATCTGACTCAGACCCGTCCATCGGACTCAAACCCGTCCACAGACAGACCACAGAGCAAGACTCAGACCAGACCCTTCCCAGACCCGACTACAGGCCACAACCCCGACCGACGCCGGTCACTTCCCCAACCGACGTCAGCAGGATAGCCGACGCTGGCAGATCAGCTAACTGACGCCGGCGACATTTCCAACCTCGGTGACTGTCTTCAGCCCAACTCCTTCATTCAGTTTCCCTTTTTCTTGCAGGTGTCATTCCTCCACAGCCAAAGAGGAGTGCCCACGAACGTCTGGATTTACGGTGCGCAATCTTCAGTCCAGGTACTTCCAAGCCTTGTCCATTACTTTCTTCTAGTTTCTTTCTTTATAGTCTGAAAAGCAAATTTGAGGTAGAAACACTTGGAATCTTAAAGGATTTAATGGGGGGTTCTTGAGGAAGGGGGATGGACTTTTGTGCCAAAATAGCCTCATTATTTTCCCTTTAAGTAGTAATCAAAATATATAATTATTATTTTTTTTAATTTTTAAACCCTTTCAAAAATAACCTCTTTCTTCTTTTGGATGCTCTCTTGGATTGATTTCCATGATGGGAAAGCTTGAGGGGTATGTGAAGGACTTGGGATACTTTGAAACTCACTTCAATTGATTTTTTGAGGAATAATGGGTTATAAAAAAGAGATATGAAGTGGTATAATAGAAGACACATGATATTAATATCACTAAACTTATTTCCCTTCATGAAATATTAGCTTTTACTCTATACCTTGAATTAGGCCACTTATGTCCATCAAGTCACTAGTGAGTCTTTGCCAAAATTTTCCCTCAATAGATACCCACTCTCTTTTTATCAGCTACAATGAGTCTCTCACATTTTGAATGAGATGAATAGGATTAATTTTACCATACTGCCTTTTTATTTTAAGCCAAAATCATATACCTTCCATATCCCAAGAGGTTTTTCTTGAAGCTTGAGATAAACTAATATGAAATGTGGATATGTTGGCTAGGGGTAACATGGTATTGATAAGGCTAATTAGAGGTATGAAAGGGATTATAAATAGGTGAACTATCTTGGTATGACAATTAAGTAAAATAGGGAGGGTAATACTCTTGATATCAAGGCTGATAAGAACCAACATACTAATGATAAGGTTCAACAAACTACTAACAAATATCAACATGAGTTTGATATAGTTCATTAACTTGTGTGAAAATAAATCAACACCAAAATCAGCCATGAAACTTCATGATAAGGGAATAAATGAAATATCACTTACTTAAAATGGTACTTTGGCTAATAAAACTATTTTAATACATTTTAATTCACCACTTATATTTGTTAAAATGCCTCCAAAGGTTGGTGTGCTAAAGAGAAACACCAAAGACTCTTCAATTAATTATCAATATTGTCCCACTAGTTATGCTAAAAAATTTATAGCTCAAATTTTCACCCGTGAGAGGGTGATTCAATACCTCTCAACTTGAGATATATAATGGGATTTATCCTAGGTTATGGGTGACCTTTAGGTGGACCAAACCTTGAGATTATAGGGATAGATCTTTTTGATGTATCAACTAGGCTCTACTACTATCTCTCAAAGGGAAAGGGAGTGAAATAACATGAAATAAAATTAAATAAGGGGGAGATACACCAAATAATTTGATTACTAACAACCATCTACATGTTCACATGTATACCATGAGATTAAATTTAACATGCACTACTCCTAATCTAAATCTCTCACAATATCATTTCAATGTGGATGTTGTCATAGATGCTTGGGCTAGGAGGACTAGTCAAGAGGTATAAGATAACACTAGTGAATAGATAAACTCACTCAACATTTAAAATACATTTAAACACTTTACATGACCTATTAAATAATTTTTTAAACTAATATAGGTGTTAGAATAGGACAACATTCCAAGGAAGAATAAGCAAACCACTTGACAAGATGAACCATCCCTAAACAAACACTATGTATAGTGATAGAAAGAGGTAAAACTACTAGTATTTCATTAATAAAAGGCATAAAAATGGGTGGTGATTTTCCATACCTAGATGAAGGATCCATACAAAACCAAATAAGGAAGCATATATAGTAAAGTTTGAGAAGAAGAGAGAGAAGTGTCATAAGAGAGACTCCTGCCAAGTATCTCCTAATGAAAGAGTAAGTTACAAGCATGAAAGTATGAAAGTAAATAGTTATGAATTCCTTAGAAATATTTCATCTTTTAATAATCATGGTTTTTAAGATATTTTGTGTAGGATATTTCATTTCTTCAATGATTCAGCATCCATTAAAAATTTTCTCATCTTGGCTTGTGAAGGATGAAAAAATAGCATTTTTGGTCATAAATTCACCTTAAACTTCCATCTAAAATCCTCTTTAACACTTAAATTTTTTTTATGATTCTTCTTACACTAACATTTTAATGATGATCATACATCCTTAGGTGTGTTGAAACCCATTAGTTTCACTATGCCTTTCTTGTCCAAATGTCTCAAATCTTACTTCCATCCTTACGACTGAAAATTATCTCCATGAATGGGATATCTTAGTCTTAAAAAACTTGTATCACTCCATTTTGATTCATTAAACACTCTAAAATAATTCATTTTAAACCTAAATCCCATTCTTACCTTTAATTCCTTTTATCTCTCAAAATGTACAAATATCCTTGTGTGGAATAATCTATAAATTCTCTTTGAAAACTAATCATGGATTTGAGTACCCAGTATGTTCCTATGAATCTATGAAAATTTTCATGACCAAAAATTAAGTGAAAGTACACCTATCCATATATTTATCTCTTTTTGACCCTTAATTAGGTCACTAAGCCTAGAAATTTATATTTGGCTCCATACCTATCTCACACATGCAAAACTCCAAGTAAGTGTCTAATTAAAATTTAGGACCTCCAAATCATTCTACATGTCAAATTTGATGGTTTGGATCCTTGTGTAGGTTGGTAAACAAATAAATGGTCAAAATCCTAGTCTTTCACAAGCATTCTCATACTACCTTTATTAAATATACCGGTACGATCATTTTTAGTGTTAAATATATGTATTATTGGACCTAAGGAAATAGAATACACCATGAATCACCTTTTCCAATAGTCTACATCTACTAGGATATCAAACATCTTGTTTTGATCACAAAACATTTAGAAAACACAACCTTTAATGAGTACAATCAAATTTCATGGTAAGGATATTCCTAAAATGAGGAATCATAACCATATCTTTTCAAAGAAAATTCAATGATTTAGGATGAATATCTTTCACTTTTTTCTACATCGAGCTCTACACATTCTTGGGTTCTTAATGATAGTTCATAAATGCTAGGGCCTTAAAATATAAACTAATGCCACTATATTTGAGTGGAAAAGTGTCCCTAACTATCCATAATAGATTTAGGTCCCATATAATTTTTTCATACATATCCTAGTGAATATTTGAGTTTCTTGAGTGATTTGTAAGAATTATGTGCATCTTAAAGAAAGTTTTAGGCCAAAATGGCCAACAGGGGTTCTTTACCAACAAACTAACACTCTACCACATCCTTAACTCTCCTAAATAATCTCTCAAGCTGGTTTAAATACTTATTAAATATCCTTTCGTCCTTTAGGTTGATATTTCCAAGAGTAGGGTTTGAGAATGACATTAGGCCTAGAGACCTAACTGTTGTGTTTCTTGCACTTTTCTACCAATAGAGACTTCCTCAGTATATTTTCATATATATAAGTATTATAATCACTATTTTAACCTTTTGAATCATATTTATTGGCTTGATAAATCTATTTTACCCCCTCTTACACACTATGCACAATCTACCAATTGAAACATGGATGCACTGTTGTAGGTGAATTGTTAATATTACTTCCATTTTCTTCACTTTGAGGTCTAAGATAGGTTTGTGGAATCTATAATCCCATTGCATACAATTTTTACAAGAATCTCTAAAAGTATTTTATGGTGATAGGACTAAGTAAGGCCAAACAAGTCTCTTCCAATGTGAGATTTTCATTATGTTGATTAAGAGTATGGACCTACAAGTTTGTAAACATGTAGGTCCACATTTGAACCTTATTTAGACCATTGATTTAACAGTTTTGAGAATATTAGAGTCTTATTATTAATTTATTTATGGGTCTAAGTTGACTAAACCAACAAATAAATATTTAATAATTAAGCTACTAATTTGTATAATTTAACTATATTTTTAACCTTTCTATAAATAGTAATAAGGGAGAGAAAATAAGACTTAGATAAAAATTGACTAAGATGAATTTTGTAGGGTCTATAATTCATTTTGAAAGACTAAGAAAGTGTCATAAATTAGGATCTAGCCTTCATTTTATGATTGAATAGGAGTACCAAAATAGGACACCCTAGGGTTTGGTGCTATAGTCCTCTTTTGTCAATGTTGTCTAAGAGACTTGAGCATTCTAGGTTTTGTTCATTGTGTTCATTTGATCCTACTTGTGAAATTTTAACTATTAGATGTCCAAAAAACACCTAATAGAGATAATTTAGTCTTCAAATCCTAGACTCCATTATGCTTTTAAAAACTTTGGGAAAGAGGGGGGGTTAGTGTGTGTAAGATATAATAAATATGTATCAACACCCCTTGTATGGGCATGCTACCTAAATACTAATACTATGAAGAGGGATCAAGCCATATGTAGTTCTCCCACTTGATGTGTTTTGTGCAATTATGTGTATGGAGATACAAAATACTAAAATTGGGTATGCTTGAGGTGGTTAGGGATTGGTGTAAGGATTTGAGTAAGCTTATAGCTCTATTAGATGGCTATATGCAGAGAATAGGGAAATTTTCTTTAGTGGTTGAGCTTTTATTCTTGCTTGCTTTTGTAATATTTACCACCCCATTATAAATGAACTTTGGATAGGATTTTATAGGGATTTATTGGTTATTAGCTGAATGTATTCATTTTAGGCTAACAAGAATAGAAATTGGAATTGAAAAAAACTAACTATTAGAGGTAAAAATTCACTTAGATAGGAGCACCAAAAATAGAAACCCTAGGGTCTAGTGCTATAGTCCAAGTTGGGTGATATAGTCCTGAAGGAATGGGACCTAGGGGGATGGAATCATCATTGGAAATTCTACTTGGAGGAGGTGGAATCACTATCTAAAAGGTTATGGATGACTGAGAATCAAGGAAAAGATGCCTATGAGGGTCATGAGAGAAAATAAGAGGGATCTATGGGTTGGGTGTTACAAGCCACACTCGATTTAAAAATTTTCATATCTTATATGACTACATTTGGCTCCCCTTTATTCTATTGATGTATCAAAGAAAAATACTAGGATAAATAAAAAATATAAAGTGTACCTAAACTTACCTATAAGGGTGAAGCTCATGAAGCTATGTGATGTTAGGTGTGCATAAAGAGAGCATGTTATGAAGTGTAAGTTTGTAAGAGAAAAAAAAGAGTAGATCAATTCTTACTAGATAATCTATATCTAAAATAAGAACATAAAATTTGGGTAAGAGAGAGAGGAAGAGAATGGAATGAATACACATCACCAGGTACATGAACTAATATAAAACTTGTTGTGATGTTGAGTGATGTTAAGTAATGCTGAGTAATGCTAGATGATTTTGTACCAAGAGTAATATCATGAATGGAGCTGAGTGTTCAATTCCCTAAGAGTGGCTCAAGAATGTAAAAGTCATCCCTTTGGCTCCATCATTTCCCACTAAGTGAATCTATGTGATCATGCATGTGTTAATAGATATTTAGACTTTGTGTTCAATCCTTTTGAGTAGGTTGCTCAAAAATACAAAGGCTAGCTAGTCCTTTGGCTCCATCATTACCCCATGAAGTGAACTATGAATTGATATTAATATGAAATGTGTGTCATATGAGATGGCTCTTGAATTCCATGAATGCTCTATAATATGACAATGTGACATGGATAGTTGAATGTATGTTGGAAACTAGGCCACTCTGAAAGGTGGAGATTAGGCTTATATCAAATCCACTACAAAATTGAGCACTATGCTTATATGAAATCCACTCTGAAATGTGGAGGTTAGTCTTGTATGAAATCCACTCTAAAATGATACTAACCACCTGCAAATAGAATAAGTAACACAACTATTGAGAATGCTTGGGTAATGAACTAAACTCAAAAATAAAAAATATAAATATGTCATGCACATTACCCCTAATCACTAGTGTCTATAACATGGATTCTGATTTAAAATTTATACTAACTTTCCTATCTAAAACTAGAAATGAGAGCCATCATGCTATGCATGATGCCCCATATATCTAGATTCTCTAAGAAAAACTATATTAAAATTATTGTATCTAAACTAATCTAAACGTGCAAAACTATATCTAAGCTTACTTTTTTGCTTATTTCTATAAAACTATTTTTTTTAGATATTTAGAAATTAGCACAAAAGATAGACACCCTGCTATCTAGTTTTATAGTCCAATCTTGTTGCTGTTGTCTTGGGATAATTTTAATGACTATTCTAGAATTTTCACTATTTGCCTAGTCTGTTCTACCTAGTTTGAAGTCTGGTTGTTCTTTTAGAGGTTCTAAAAAATGATTTTTTTACTTGTAGGAGCTCTGATCTTTGTGACAAAACCCTTATTTTCTGCCCCCTCTTATGAGGGTAAGAATGAATACCCTAAAATGACTACCATCAAAATAAATAGCCCTAAATGTATGTAATGTTACAAAGATACATGATATAGTAATGATAATTAACAAGATATCTCAAGATATAACATGGTTTATAATGAGAGATTGTTAGATAAAAAAAGGTATGCCTAGATAGATATAATAGTGTAATAACATGTACAATGTACTAAATTATAACTAAAAGTTTGGTAAGTTGTTAAGTAGGGATGGAGCATGATGTTCATCATGGCATCTAAGAAAGCAAGAGAATGCATGATGTGGACCATGGTGTTGAAAATAATGAGAAGCAAAAAATTAATAAGCACACAAGGCAAGAAGAAAGAAGTATATAAGAGTGGTCAGGGGGCCAAGCAAACAAGGGACATGGTCACATGTCACTCAAACAAGAAAGTATTCATACAAGGCATGTTTAAATTACACATACACATATAATATAAAACAAGCAAGATTGGTGCGAAATCCAAAATTAAAAAGAAGAGTACAAGCAAAGGACAATGGAAAATGTCCTAAGGAACACACAATAATATAAGCAAAGGACATTGGAAAATTTCTTAAGGCATGTACATGAGACAGACATGAACTAACAAATGAAATCACATCTAGCTACGTAAAGAAAGAAAGGAAAGGATGTAAATACTAGGAATACAATCATGTCTAGCTAATCAAAATAAGAAGTGAAAGTATGTAAGACATGTAGTACAAGATTAGGTATATGCTAAGAAATACACAAGTGTTATATATTTGAGAGTGTTGATATAATAATGTATGTAATCTAGTAAGTAATGTACATCAACATGATAACTAGAGTGTGTGGTATAGGAATGACACAACCTTGATGGTGTAGTCATGTAGAAGATGCCCCTAGTGGGTAGATATATTGATGTATGTCTCGAATCTAGAAGATACCCCCACAATGGGTAGAGTGAAGCAATCAAGGATATAGAAGTCACTGCACATACTCAAAGAGGATCAAGTGAAGCATGATAATGAAGATAAATTGACAAATAATAGCATAAAACAATAAATGTATTTATAATATAGTAGTAGAAATGTAAAGTATGGATGATGCATAGAATTGAAATATTTTTGTGTTTTTGAATATTTTAATGTTTTTTATTTTAAAATATTTGAATATTTTTGGATTTTGAGTTAATTAAATGTTTTTTTTTAATTTTTGATATATTTGAATTTTTTGTATTTTTGATATAAGCTATGTACAATCAATCATAAAGAAACTATGTACAAGTAAGGCTAAGGTGAGATGATAATAATCGATGAGTCTTATGGACGACTCCCTATCATGCTATCCTATATCAAACAAAATAATCATGCATGATTATGAAGCATGAGGGAATGGTCGTAAATATGGCTCTAAATATTTGGATTTATTATTGGTATCTTGGAAATCATAATAACCTATATTGTTTCGCTTTTCATTATCATCTTGATTTTGAACCAATGGAATGTTAGTGTTAAATTTTGTTATATCTAATCTTCTCTTTTGATAAATTATGTTTATGAATGATTTTCCTTAGGATGTTCAATAAATCCCAAACCTTGGTGACAAACATTATTAACTACTAGAATACCATGCTTGAACTTGGTGATCTTGTTCTTAAATAAAACTAAAAGAATACCATGGATGAGAAGAAACATAAATAAAAATTCAAACCAAACTAGATAGTGCCTTTTGTCATCACTACAGATTGTGGATCAGAAGCATACCAGCTTACCATACCATATGGAAACAAGCTTCTAGAGCCAATGAATATTATTCATCTCAAGTAGTACTATGCTTTAATGTTAAGGTGTATTGTCTGTAAAGACCATTTAAGTTTTGTCATTTTGACACTATTACTCTTTGTACACATACCATTATTATCTATCCTCTTTTCCATATCCATTTTCTGATTTTGACCTATCAACCTAGTGTGTTCTAAAAACCTAGCCTATTTGACCTTGGTTTTTGTCATTCACTACATAGTTTCAACATCAAGGTATCTAATCATTTCATCAGTTTGTTTAATAAATTTATATAGAGATCATATTTTGCAATAGTGTGATATAAGTTTTAACAGTTTCATCCTTCATTTATTATTCTTTCTTACCACGGTCTTGTTGCTAATTATAACTAACTTTGGACAAAATATTACCTTTGATCTATGCCATTGTGTCCTAGTTATAACTACCTATGAGAAAACTAGGGGTAATGCTAAGCCTTGATGTAGCAACTTGCCACTTATTATGCCATACTATGTCTTTTTAACAACTATGCCTATTTTGTTTGAATTGGCTGCCACACTATTCAAATTATTCTACTGTAAGGGCAAAACTCTAGTGACTTGAGGTCATATTATGGGACTATGTAGGTAATGCTCAATACTTATTGAGGTTAGATTAGTCACCCTTTTCCTAATGCTCTCACTATTTTTTGAGCAACCTAAGCAATGATCTCAGTGTTTTGTGAGCAACCTAAGCCACACTCTTACCATTTTGCGAGCAACCTAAGCCACGCTCTCACAATTTTGTGAGAAATCTATATTTGAATGCTACCACCATTGCATGAGATTAAACCATTTCATGCCTCATCATTCTCGATTGAGTTTTGACACTCCAAAACACTTCAAAAAACATTTGAAATATGCAATAAAAGAATAAAAACATTGACCACTATTTTGCCTTAAGGATTCTAGGAACCCTTACTAAGTTACAAGAAAATCACTTGTCATTTAGTTTCAACATCCTTCTTGGCCTTTTTCTCTCACACACTTTCCATTTTATAAGACCATTTCTATTCTTGTATCACATCTATTCTATTTTTTTTCCTCAGTTATCACATTCTTCCCATTCCTTGGGAGAAATACATTTAGCCTAATTTTTTTTATTAGATATTACATCCATGGAACTATGTAGCTAGTGTCCACTTGCCTAGTGCATATGGATATAACTCGACCACCCCCTTCCTTTTCTTCTATTCCCCTATTTTGTTTGTTTATTAATTTATCACCTATTTTCTAGGTGAAATGTTTATAAGGTGTTTATTGCGTTATTTGTTTGTTTATTTTTGCTTATTTTGTTTGTTTGCTTTCAAGAACTATTACCTTGATTTAGTTTGTGTGTTCATTAGGTAATTCCTTGCCCAAACTTTCAATTGAATCCATAAATATTCATATGTTTACATTTTCATAATGGTTTCTATTATTGGTGTATTATTTTCTATTGAGTATTGGATTATGAGAGTTAGTCCTCATGCATATTATGACCATGTCCTCATGATGTTATACCATGATGTCTACCAACACATGATATAACAAACCTTAGCTTCAAGAAGTCTATTTATCAATGGTGGCATCTCTTCAGCACTGACATATTGATTCCATCCTAATCATATCCCAAACATAGTAATTAACAATGAAAGAATTTCAAAGTTTATTAGTTTGGATGAACATCTCCCTTCTAATAGGTTGTTCTAATTCATCATTACACTCTGTGTCAAGTTATCATCATCCTCAACCAAGTTTATCATGTTTTCCATAATTAGGGTCCAATTATTATAACCACCTATAGGCAAATCATTACACACCATCCCACCTGCATTTCTTAATGATTATAATCACCTTTGGGAAAATCATTGTGTTGTCACCACTTTAATTTTTCTACCTATATAGGTGCATGTTATTATCTTATTTTTCTGTCCTAACTAGGGCATCTCCATTTTCTCAATGATTATAACTACCTTTGGATAAATCATTTTGTTATCATACCACATTGTCACTATTGAGGTATAATGCTTATAACTAACTTTAGACAAACTATTATACACTGTCCCACTTGAATTATCAATGATTTTGACTAACTTTTCAATATCATTTTGTTTTCACCCTATTATCTTTCCTTTCTTTGGTCCCCTCATTTCACTTCTTTCTTTTTGAGGGACTATTTGTCGACCTCCTTATGGCAACCATTCCCTCAAGGGGCAATCATACAATTAGTTTATCATCATTATAATTGTAGGCATGTAAGAAATTTTCATTCTTTTAGAAGACATTACTATGCTTATATCTTTCAATGCCTTCCCAAATAGGGGCAAACTATAGACACCTAAAACTAGCCACCGATAACCTCCAACTAGGCTTTTAACTAATTTCTAACCAAAATGCACAATTTGGCTTAAAAACACTAAAACATGAAAAATGATGTGAAAATAACATATTCAAGTGCTGATTTTAGCTAGGCTATCACTAAATGGGGTAATGAAATTTATGGGCTAGCTATCTTTGATCAGTTCATTTTGAGTCAAAATGCCAAATTTGCACCTACGTGCTCTAGAATGCTCTTTCCTACCAAGTATTTTTCACAATACTTATGCCTTTGTTATTTATTTTTGGCAACATTCTAAATGGGAATATGTATCCAACACATCTAACGTGGACTTCTAATTCAAATGTAGTCAAATTTAGGACCAATAACAAGGCATTCTGATCAATTTGAGTAATTGTGCATAACGTGCTTAATCATGCCTAAGAGATAATTAACCCAAATCAAAGCCTAATAAAAAATTCCATGTAAACTTGTTAAATAATTCGTTTTGGAAATGAATATTGAATATCTACATCATCAAGCGACCTCATTTCTTGGGAAGACATCCCTAGGCCATAAATGCCATACATATCAAGATTCATGCCATCCATGTCTCATCAATTCCTTCCATGATGCTATCCATGCCTCTTAATTTCCCCTTATTCCAATGCCATGATGAGGATAATTACAAACTTAATTCCAAAAATTTAATTAATCCTCAACCACACATCTCAATCTTGAGATGGATGGTTGAGGTTGATTCTGATCAAATCTAAAAATCTATAAATATGAGGCCTCACAACATCATTTATAAGCTTAATTAGTGCAAAGATATAATGTAGGATTAGTTCCAAAAATCTTCAAGAAATTAGTTTTATAATTCCAAATTAATTCCAAGACAAGCCAAGCCATAAGCCAAACATGCCAAAGAGAGATGTAGGTTGTCAAGCTTCCATTGCTAAGGACTTCATGAGCACAAGCTAAGTAAGCCAACACAATGAGTATTTTAGTGCATCCAAGGAAGGTAAAGATTTTTATTTTACATTTTAGTTGTGTGTTTCATTCATGATTATTAACTAAGCTCTCCCTAGTGTCTAGGCATAGAGATGTTATGATATTAGTGTGTTTATTTCATCTTGTTTTCATTTTGGAACTAACACCATACTAGCCATCCTCTCTTGAGTCAAATTACTAGATCAAAAGATCCTCACTCACCCACCATTAAAATTATATTTAACTTAAGCAAACCCACCAAATAAACTCAAAGTTAAACCAATCAAAAAAGAGGAGCCACCTAGGATCCCCATAACCAAAACATTGCCTCCCATTTCTACCTTTCCTTCTATTTTAGGACTGCATATTTCTTCTATCTTGGAACCTCACCCCTCTACCTTGGTTAAGAAGTTAAATATTCCCAAGATATCCCAAACCCAACCACCACTCTTAGCTACACCTTCACCCATCTTCACCAAACCATTCATATCCAAACCATCTACATCCTAACCATCTACTTATAAACCTTATATCTCCAAACCATCCACTACCAAGCCTTATACTTTTATACCATGTACCTACAAGATAACAATTTATAAAACATCTATCCAACACCACCTAATAAGATAATTCCTCCCCCAAAAGCTCCTAATATCAAACCCATTACTAAAAAGGTTTCTACCCCAACTATTGAATCCAAAACTTCCACTCCCTTGACATCATTACTTGAGTCTTACTCAACCATCTTGAGAAGGTTATGGTAAGCCTCTTCATTGACCTTACCACCCATTAAACCATTTAACTCCCATAGTCCTCAGCCATCTTAGTTTATTGACAATATGGTATGATCATACCATAAAACACCTAGGCATGATACAAAGAATTGTAAATCTCTCCAAGTCCTAGTCCACTAGTTTTGTGCTGAGGATGATTTATTGTCAAAAAATCCTCCCATCAATCCATCATCAGTCCAAACCAAAATCAACCACCCCAAACCTACCTACCATCACACTATCATCTAAGAGAGAGGAAGAACTAAAGTAGACTATCATCTTAATTCCTCCTCAAATATATACCATCTATGTGGTCACATGATCACAAGCCTAAAAAAAGGATAAAGGGAAGGAAAATGTGTCCATTCCATGGACATGCCCTTCTTCCACCACCCAATCACCCAACCAAACCTAAACATCTCACCTTCACCCAAGCCCAAGGTGTCCATCTTAGGTTCCTCCTAATCTAACCCTTTAAAGTAAATCCAAAGAGTATTTATAAAGAAACTTCACCAAAAATCAGTGAAGATAATTTTATATTAACTAATCAATACCTCACCCCATCACTGTTATGTGATGATAGAGGCTTTACAGTCTATAGAGGTTCAACTAGAAGATGGACAATCTCTAGCAGTCTTTGTTGGAATTCTTCATATTTTCACCCTTGTTACATTCAAGGATTCAAAAATACCCTCCATTTATCCATATGATCTATATCCTCCCCTTTTTATTACTATGTACATCAACCAAACCCACATCAAAAGGGTTATGATTTATAAAGGAGCTAGTATCAATATTATCTCCTCCCATGCATATGACTAGCTGAAATTACCAGAGAACATTATGTCAAAAACCATAAGAGTGATTTATTACTTAAATGAAACTATGGAAATAACTCTAGGAACTATGATCCTACACATTCATTTAGGACCTTGCCCACTTCTTGAGCTCTTCTACATAGTAGAAGGTGAGTTTTAGTACAAAATTTTTCTTAGACACCCTCAGATCCATTCCATGGGTTGTGTACCATTTTTACTACATCAGTCCATTAAGTTTGAGCACAAGGATCAAGTAGTTACCATACAATCTAACCCATGTCCTTTTTCATCATGCAACATGACATACAATCCCAATGATGTTCTCATCCTTCCATCCACTAAACCTTCACCAACCAACAATGAATCCACCTCTTCCATCAACCAAGCCTCGACTATCTCATCCATTCCTTCTACCCATATCCCCATGAAGGACCCTTTTGAGTCAACATTCCAATGTCTCTCACTTTGAGAGTATCACCTATTAACCGTGGATGCCTTCCCTACTCCCTAAGAGTATGAGAAATTAGACAAAAACTCCAATTATGATCCCAATATTAGAACCATTATTCCTTTTGGGCCTCCCAAACTCTAAACTAATATTTTCTATGGGGGACTTGATCAATCACTTTCCACCTTCTCTACCTCCTCTTATCTTTGAACATTCATGTCCAATTTATCCTATATGGATAAACTAAAGTTTTCCAAGACATACCTCCATAGGTGTGCTTGGAAGGGATTTGGTCTAGGACATTATGAACATGGACCACATGAGGTTTTTATATGTAAGACCCAAAATTCTCATAATAAATTTGGTCTTAGATTCATTATTCCTAAAGATCCAATGAATTTGCCTCTCATTATCATCATTTATGAGGAAGTTCCATCCTCACCAACCCCTTCACCATCAAGATTTGAGGATTTAAAAATCATCCACCCTAACCTTTTTTCATCAACATGATTAGAATTGGACCCATGACTTATCAAAAGGATGGGGAGACCGAAACCATTCCTCTAACTCATCCTAATATGGTATAATATGATTCTCCTACCATTAATATCATTTGGTGTCAGGATGATGACTCCCTTATTACCTATCTTGGTGTATAAAATTACTCTATTCACAAATATATCCCTTATAATATCTAAACCATGTTGAATCAATCCACCATAGATATCAACTTGGGCACTTAGGATAACCCATGCATTCTCAAAATCAGCAAATTGCTAAATTCCTTAATGATTCAATATTTTCCTTCCTTATTAAAAGATCATAGCAGAGAATTTGCATGGTCTTAAAACAACATGCTAGGAGTCAACCCTTGTATCACTACCCATAATATTATTACTACCCACTATGCTAATCGTTTCATGTAGAAGCTTCATTTCATGCACCCTTACATAGCTCTTCTTATCAAAGAAGAGCTTCAATGCCTCCTATCCATAAATTTCATCCGACCCATTGACTATCCCCAAGGTTTTGAATGTCATCCTTATCACCAAATAATTAGGGAGATTTCACATTTGTATGGATTTCCATGATCTTAACCTTGCTTTCCTAAAGGAAGACTTCTCTTTTCCAAGCATTAACCCGCTCATTGATCTTATAGCCAACCATGAGATACTATCTGATGGACTATTTCTTGGTCTATAATCAGATCTATATTTCTCCCAAGGACCAACATAAAAATAATTTTATCACCCCATGGGGAACCTTCTACTATAGCATCATGCCTTTTTGGTATGAAAAATGTTGTTACAACCTACCAATGTGTCATGACCTATATATTTCATGACCTTATTAATAAGATCATCAAGGATTAGGTAGATGACCTTTTTGGGAAATATAAATGTCACAAAGATCATTTAGCAGTTCTTAAGGTTATCTTTGAATGCCTCATCCATTACCATGTTCACCTTAACCCCAAGAAATGCATTTTTGGGGTCTTGTCATAAAAGTTCCTTAGATTTATCATCTCTCTCCAAAGAATCTATGTTGATCCCAACAAAATCAAAGTGATCATTAAGATTCCTCTTCTGACCCACCTCAAATAACTCTACTATTTGTACAGGAAGCTCCAATCCATTTGTCACTTCATCTCTTAGATATTTGATAAATTCCAACCTTTTCATCACCTTATTACGAAAAATATATTTTTTAAGTGGAATAAAGAATATAAAATAGCATTTGATTTATTGAAATAGTACCTTATTCCCCCACCCATTATCATTCCTCCAAAACAAGATCAACCTTTCTACCATTATATTTCCACCACCGATCACTCTTTAGGGGCAATACGTATGTATCACAATGATTAGCATTAAGAGCAAATTGTCTACTAAATAACTCAAAAACGTATAGATTAAGAGACTTGGTACACCCATACAAAGAAAGTTTGCCTCACCTTTGTAATTGTGGCCTAAAAACGTTTCCATTACCTTCTTAATCATAAGACTTATGTCATAACCAACATTGACCTACTCAAGTCTATGCATTCCAAGACATACCAAAACTAGTATATGGCTAAATGGATCATGATTTTAGCTAAGTTTGACCTTGAGTTCCTCTAGAAGAATTTAATTAAATGGAAATTTATTGATGACCAATTGGATGAATCACCTTTAGCATACAACCAACCTTATCTTTTTGAGTTTCTTGATGAGTCCATCGTGACTCTTTCTCAAGAAGACCTCATCTATCAAATGACCATGTAATTTGATAGATAAAAGTGTCAAAATGATGGGGGTGATAATATAATTATCATCCCCCTTTATGGTGAACCCTTTATTTTATATTTGAAGATTGATTTTGATTATACCAATAAAATGGATGAGTACAAATCCCTAGTGATAGGTCTCCAAACTGCTTTAGCCTTGGGAGTCAAGATGATTAGTATTTTTGGTGACTCCCAACTCATGATAAATCAAATAAATGGTTATTATCAATGTAAAAATGATGTCTTGTAATAATATAAACAATTTTTATATGTGCTTTTATCATTATTTGAACATTACCTTATCCAAGCCACTTCATGATCTATGAACAAGTTTTTCGATATAATGGATTCCCTTGCTTCCCATATACCATCTACACCTTCTGATTCTAATCTATTTTTTTATATCCATCATCTTACTAATCCTTATTATACAAAATAAACCCTCCTTACATTTTTAATGTGGAGGAGACACAACCCAACCTTTGGTATAAGTAGATCTTCAACTATCTCAACCTAGGCATCATTCCCTCCAATCTTTCTAGAAATGGTTGAAGAGAATTTATACTAATCACCTAAAATTATACCATAGTAGGGGTAATTATATATAAACATATATTTTATGGTCTCCTCTTTCATTTACTACATAGCCATGAAGACTCTCATGCTATCAAGGAAATGCATGATGGTATTTGTGGAGGACACTTTAGTGGTCTAACTATCACTAAAATTATCCTCCACCTTGGCTAATATTGACCCAACCTTAACAAAGAATGCTATGATTATGTGAATAAGTGTGTTAAGTGTCAACAACACACCAATCTACATCATGCACCTAGTCATAGCCTCTAAGTATCCAAGGATTTTGGCATTTTTCACAGTGGGGAATGAATTTTATTAGTGAAATTAAGCACCATTATTCATAGTGACATCATTTTATAATCACTATGATAGAATATTTCACCAAATGGGTGGTTTTTATTCTTCTCATATCAACTAAAAATGAAAATATTGTTGATTTTATTAACCATCACATTATCTATCATTTTGGTGTCCCTCATAAGATAATAATTGATAATGGTAAATATTTTAAAAATCAAAAAGTCCAAGGTTTTTGTGACACATTTGGAATTACATCCACAAACTAATGGATAGGTTGAATCTTCAAAAAAACCCTTAACAACATGCTAACTAAAATGGTCAATGCATTAGATTCAGATTGGTACTTACACATCCCTTTCACCTTATGGGTATATCGTACTAGAATTCAAACCCCTAAAGATGCTACCCCTTTCTCTCTTGTCTTTGAAGTAGAGGTTTTCTTTCCTCTTGAAGTCCAAATTCCTTCTCTTTGCATATCCCTATAGGATATCATTTCCAAGTGTGATTATCGTTAAGAACTTTTATCCCAACTTGAGATACTTGATGAGTGTTGTTTGGTCATGCCTAAACATCTTCATGTATATCGAGAATGAATCAAGCAGACCTATAAAAAAAACCTAAGAGAATGAGAATTAAATATCAGAGACCTCTTCTTAAAGTAAAATCAACATGCAACCAAATATGGATAAAAGCAAATGGGGAAAGTTTGATTTAAATTGGATTAGACCTTATATCATAATATAAAAGTATAGATCATGAGCTTATCAATTATCCTATCTTAAAGGGAAATTAAAACTTGAGCCTCTTAATGTTTTGCATCTACATCCTTTAATTTTTTAAATAATATTAAACCCACCTACTGTCTAACTTAATCTCATCCTTTTTTTACTAGATTTTCACCTTCATCACCTCACTTGAAGGATGACTGATTAAAGCTTAGGATCATGTGATTATCTATCATAGTTTTAGCCTTAATATTAAATATGGGTAGCATGGCTCTACCCATGGAATTATTCTCATGGATACTTTTCATCTTTAATAGGATGAAATCCCATGGTAATTGTATCTCAAAGCATCCTCTCAACCACCATCTCATCCTTTTTGTGCTTTAGTTTTACCTTCATAAAGGTATGCATTTAAGAATAGATAATCAAGTATATGTCATCAAAATAAACCACATTAAAATTTATATATCTTATGGGTCATATATAATATTAATAGACTCCTCCCTTGAAGGATAACTACTAAAACAAATCAAAATTGTTAAATATAAGGTAGATTTCTCCCTTGAAGGATAGCTATCAAAAGGCCTAAAACAAATATCAAAAACTTAGCCCATGCCCTTAAAATATGGATAAGTAAAATAATATATCAAAATAAATTAATTTATTAGAGGATTCTCATATCGATTAGCTTCTCTAAATCCTCTCACAACAATAACAACAATATCAAAGGACCCATTATTTGAAAGCCATGATAATCAAATTTTAAGACTAGACTTCCCGTATCGATCAGTCTACACCATCTATGACATAGAAATATTTATAATATATCTTTGGTAACCTATAGAATAATCATGTTATCCTCACATGAAGTTTCCTTTATCATACATCTTCCATTTACACCCTCTATTAAACAAGGAATTTTGACCTTACTTGACACTATGTGATCAGGATACCTTTTAACTAATTGACAAATGTTGATGCAAAGCATGTGAAGGGCTTATGTTAATAAGCTGATATAGCTTCATTTTATTGTATTCCTTACAAATAAAATATCATTGTGTCTCCTTTTCCTTTTTCATACCTACTTGTTGCTACATTCATTAAGACAATTATCTTTTGATTGTCTCTATCTTTTCTTGTCTTTTCTCACATGTGGTGTTGTTATCCAAACTTAATCTATGTGTTTTTGATATTAATCCACCTTCATATAATTAAATACAATTAATTAAACAACATTTAAATCAAAATTTTATGTTATATTTTTTGATTTAATTTTACCTTATTTGTTTAATTGTTTTAACCATAAAACTGCTTTAATAAATTAACCACCTCATATATCAAAAGTCATCTCATCTATCTAAATAAAAAATCACATCTCATTAACCATCATCATTTATCACATTTATAACCATTTATAAACCAATGTGTCATCACATATGTTATCCATCACATGTATATATAGATAAAGGGGAACATAGATTCATTGATTTAAAACACCCACATTTCTAACATCTAATTAAGCAAGTATCTACTAATAAGAGAAATGTTAATCATAACATCAAGATCATATAATAAACAACACCATCACATTATGAACATAAAATAATTAACCATAACCATAAAAAAAATCTATAACCCATAATCACATCAATAAGTTCATAGTCATAAATAATCATACATCATAATGATATCCATGGCTCTCACAAAAATGTGTATATCTTATTACATCAACTCATAGGCTGATATAAAAATAATATAATAAATAAAAATAAGAATCTCATAGGAGTCTAAGGTGGAGAGGAAATATAGTCTCTATATCCTATCCATTTTTGAGATCTATCTATGTACCCACAGATGCTACCCACTGACCTGGTGTAGCACTGTTAGCTCCCCTAGTAACTGATAATCTGTACATGACATATCATGACTCATCTAAAAGATATCTAAATACCAATGCCTCATATTATTTGTTCTCCTTGATTATAGCCACATACCTCACCATAGATATGGTATTATAGGTGTAGGTTCCCATCCTCCTACCTATCTCAGGGCATCCCTCTCTTATGTCACCAATGCTAGTTGCACTTATGTTATATCCCTCTCTTGCATAAGTATAGCCATCTAGAATTGCATCGTATATTTTTCTATAGTGATCACCATTAGAGATACCTATATTATTACTTATTCTTCCCTTTTCTAGTATCTCTTTGCAATGAGTGTCTACTTATCAGGGGCATCCATATTCATTTGGTCCCTACCCCCTCTATCATATCTATATTAGGAGCCTATTGTAAACCATCTACCCTAAACATTATCATTATATAATTCACCTAAAATCATGTAAGGTAATCATGCATAACCCCTACATCATCAATAGATATGGCCACTAATAGCTCCTCACTATCAATCTCTATCTCCTTAGGTTGTGGCAAAGGTAGTGATGGCTTAACATCCTCTCTCTTATATCTTGAGAAAGCACTTGGGACACCCTAAAAAAGCTAGAATTATTTCTTGACCTTGACAAATAGGATGATTTTCACCTCATTCTCTCATATCCCATATATCCACCTATAACTCTATAGTGACAAGGACTTCCTAACATAACTAGCATGTAGGGAATCTAGTATATGGACACTAGAATCTAGAAGTGCATAGTAGGTAAAAAATATCATCATCATCATGTTAAGTCATCTCCCTCCCATATACATATGATAAATAGGTGAATAATAAAAACTTATAGCATGTCACCTCGTATGAATAAATTCCATGCTAAACAACTGATCTATATGCACATCTTGTTCCTCATTATTGATATGTTTTGTTGGCTCACCCCGTATCAGTATTCACAAAATTTGGTGAATGTCTTATAGTAGGATGGTAATCTCTCCCATTGGTAATAAAAAAGTGTCGGTATCTGGGTCTCATATCTCAATGAGGGATACCAACATCACCACATCTCTCAACACATGTTGATAAAATCTCATAACTCATAGACCCACCACTGTCATATGATCCCACTCTTGGTCTATCATAGACATGAGTAACTTGTTTAAGAGCTGACACACTTAGTCATGCATCTATACTTTCTCCCTCATTTGTAAGTCTAATAATATACCTTAGTTTAATTTACCCCTCACCCATAAGATATGCATTCTACCTATTCACCTTGCCCCCTAGCTTAACCTAGTTTACCTTATTTACCTAGCATTTACCTAATCTTACCTAAACAACATCTTACCTTCACCAACCAAACCCTTACCTTATCTACCATCCTAACCAAAATATTAACTCGTTCCTATACCTTTTTAACCTTTAACCCATTCCTAATCCATGTTATACCCCATTCAAACACTTTATAGTGACCATCAATGGCTGAGTGTCAACTGGTGATGGTTCTTTATCAAACTATTTCTAATAAACCCTTGACCATTGATGGTTTGGTGGTGGACTATCGATAGTACACACATTGACCATTATATGGTTACCTATTGAGTGATAATGATTGATAGTGAACATTGATGTTAACTGTGTAGATACTATTGGTGACCCTAAAACCTTAGGTCCTAACTAAACCTACAAAAAAACTCAACAAAACATCAAATTTAAGCATGCACCTAATTTATTATTACCTAACCTACATTTCTAAACACATATTTCAAACCTCTAACAGATTCTTACCAAATATCAAACCCTCCAATTGATAATGCCTATCCACCCAGAATAATACACTAAGCAATTAACATCACAAAATTTAATAAAATTCATGACATCCCCTACTAATGACAAATCATCCATCATGGTGGATACCTCGATACCACTACCGCCACTCAGTCCCATGCTTTGCCCCTGCCTCACTACATCCTCAATAGATCTCATCTACCATAGCCTACCTTAGCCAAACTCCAACACACCACTCAACCTTAGTCAAACCCACCTGACTCAGCAAGTATAAGACTCAAAGAGCCAACTCCCTTTCATTTACATAAATGCCAATGGAAATCACTATGGGTTGATATTTGTAAATGAGCAAATAAATATTCATTTGACCTTTAATGGTCTCCCTTTTAGGGTTTATTTTTGACCATCAATGGTCATTAGGTGATCATTGATAGTCAACCCTGATCATTAATAGTCAACCCCTCTAGGTTTTTACCATCCTATAATCTCATTTTCCCAAAGGACCACCTAACCCAACTTTCCCTTCACCCACCTAGCTCACCTTTTGGTCAATTATTCCACTTGTCGGCTTCCATTTGTAATAATCACACCTTGGTTCCTTTATCATCACCTTTGTTTTCATGACCAAACCTTTTCCTTATCATTATGACCACATTGATTACCTTACCGTATTTAAATGAACTTACACTAATTTTGTGCATTGACCATTTAGGTGCCTCAAAGCATGACCCTTTGTAGTCCTGACACATACAACCATTTTTGTTTTCTTAGGATCACATTTAGTTTGTGGATACCTATGGATACATCAACCTTTCCTAGGAGACTTAATTTTATAGAAGTAACCCATATCAGCTATGCCTAACATTATGACCTGGTTACCCTATCACCTTTCCTTCTAGTCCAACCTTATTTTACCACCTACCTCATCTATGTTAGCCTAATTTATGCATGATCTATGATATCACACTTATTCATACTTTATACATGTATTTGCATTTAAATGCCTACCCAACCAGCCTTCACACCCACCCATCCACTTGTCAAACCCATCATAAACTATTTCACCTCATTAATTCCTAGTTTGAGGGGGAACACCTCCTCTCATACTTGGGGCATCCAACCTTCTATCAACTTTCCATTTTTTTTTTCATCTTTCTGATACAAACTACAAAATAAAAAGGGGCAAAATTTAGATACTAAAAAATTATATACCATGGCTCTAAATGTCACATTAAAATTTAAGCCACCCCTTGGCTCCCTTTGGGTTAGATTATTTACCACTTCTCCCATTATTAACCTCAAACCATTTCCTAGGGAATAAAATAATAATCATTGGTGGATTTACCAATTTTGAATATGTCCCTTTGACCATCGATGGTTACTTAAACTCATTCATGTTCAAAGGAAATAATTACAATTTGACTGTAACTCACTCATTGATTACCAGCTATCTAATTTTAGTCTATTATTCATATGTTCAATGTGTGATTAGACTATTTGTTAATCTATTTGATAAACCATTTTTTAAACTCTTCATTTTAACCCTCCTTCACTTTATATCAAGAGATGAAGATAAGGTTGAATTCATCATTGAGGGGGAAAAGATTTTGACTCTAAAATATTCCCAACAAACTAGAAATCATTTTAGACGCTTGTGGTGCTTCTAAAAGTCACTATCTTGAGCTAAGGTACAATTACTCTATTGACATTGCTCCAGGATCCACAACAAATTTCAGCCAACAAAAACATTCCTTAGACTAGAAACACCTAAGAGATAAGTATCTATGTTTTTTTAGTCAAAATTCAATAATTAGCTCTACTTGTTTCATTGCTTGTGTCATTCCCCTTTATTTATCTTTCATCTCATTTCCTTGTATTAGAGTTTTATAACTCTAGAAACTTCATCTCCTACCTAAAACTACCCACAAACCATTCTCACTCACCTGAATACCAAATCCTTGAACCAGATATCCTTGAGTATTACTTTATATCTTGCAACCAATATTAAACTAAAACACCACTCCCATAACGTCTTTTTAACTCTCCCTAATAGACTTCTTTTCCCAAACCAAATCCCATAGTAACTACTGATGGAATTACCTAACCATTAGGGACTTATCTATCCATGTATAATTAATAACCATAGATGGTCACCTAACTGGCAATGGTCATACCTAACTGTTGATGGTCATTGTGTGTCATTTTACAATATCAAGGTAACTTGACCCATCTACCATACCCAAATCCTAGTTTATGATTTTTTATTTTATCACAAAACTTCAACTTATTTTATGAATTAAGTTTGAGTAATTTAGCATTAGTATTCAATCATTTATTACTATTTTAATCAAAATCACTTGTTTCTTTTCAAGAATTTATTGTATTTGATTATAGTACCTTTTTTATATTTCATGCAAGCATCTATTTTTAGATTATCAGAACTTAAATGTTATAAAAATGTGGGTTGACAGCCTCTAAGGAAGTGTTTGCTTCTTGGATCTAGCTCACAATAGGTGTTCCACCCTACTATCTCACTAATCCACCTTCTTTTAGATTACTTTATTATCTATAGGTCATCCTCCCTAGATAAAGAGGAGTATTGATAATCGTCTAGATCACACATGTGCAACACATCTAGGTTCTACTAAAATCACCCTTATTTATATTTTTAATCTTTCTAAACAAGAAAATAAATCAAAATTTTAGTGAAACAATCACATTACATACAAATTAGTTTTATATATAATTCTATAGAATAGGTAGAGCTTCTTCACAACTTGATATTTTATTACTTTTTTATTTACTCTCCTTTCATCCTCTCCTATCCTATGGACATCCTCCTATTATCCTACCATAATACTCTCTCACTCACATGTATGTATCCACTCTTAATAAGCCAAACATGTAATAACATTCTCTTAGAATGCCAACCCATGTAGGGTGGAAGTGACCACCACAAATTTCTTGGCTTAACTTTCTTTTCCATAACTTTCAAATTGGAAGAACACTCAAACACTCCCATAGGTCATTACATAACCATTTATAAACATTTTAAAACATTGTAACACCTCACAATAACTCAAATTACCTCTCATTACTAGTTAAGAAATTCAAATTTTCTAAGTAGCCATTTTAGTTTATTATTCTAAAAGGCTTACAAACACACTAACACAAGACTTTCACTGACTCAAAAATGTCCCAATGGTTCCTCTAAGACATATAAAACCCATAAAATATAAAAAATGGTAATAAGGAACATTTGAAACAAATTTTCATACTTTGCACCTTAAGATGCTCTGCATCAAAATGTAAAAAAATCAATAGTACATGTAGTTTTAGAACCAAGTCCATGCACCCTATTATCATATTCTATAAGGAAACACTCTACCAACCTACCAAAATAACCATATAATGTCCTTAAAACATAGATGGAATGAAATCTCAATATTTTATAGATGCAAATATCATTGATGTGGGAACACCTACAAAAAATTCAAAACCATAATTGAGTGAAAGTAAAGATCTCAAAATATTCAATGACTATTTTCATACACAAACAACTAATGAGACATTAAATACATTGGTAGTAAATTATGAATATAATATATACCCTCTTAAATTTTCATATCATTGTCTTAGAGAGGCACAACATAATTTGAATGACATCATAAGTAGCTATCATAGTTTAGTGTTATCTAGGCCACTCATCACATTTGTATGGGATGAAATATAATACAATGATTTAAACTTGAATTCATTGTTCGTTTAAGCCCACATTGATCACAAACCTATTTAATGTGTCTTGGTTGATATTGGTTCAAGTGTGAATATCTAGACAATGATGCTTTTTAATCACCTTATATACACATATTATATTTTTATTCCCACTACCATGACCATATAAGGATTCAATGGTCACCTTAGATCTCCATTAGTGGTATAGCACATGTGGCCATCAAGTTTACATTAGTACCCAGTGTGGTGGTCTTTGATATCTTATCGAAGTGACCTTGGCTTCATTATATCCATGTAATTAGTTATATAGTTCACAAGTGTTCAAAATATATTTGTGATAATGATTTCATCATAATTTTGAGTATCCCATATAAATATCCCCTAAAATATATAAATATGTCTCATACATAGTGTATTTTAGTTTAGCTACCTAAAAAGGTGAAACCTATTCACATAATTTGAAATTAGGTATCTACCCTTCTAAGGAGACCTATACTTCAAAGAACACTTTAGAATATATTTATAATAAATTCTATAGAGACTATTTATAATCATACACATCCCAAATTAATCTTACCAATAATTAAGGGTGTTTCACATAAGGCACCAACAAAAGGTTCATACACTCCATGATGGGCTCCAAAAACCCCTAGAGTTAATCATGCTTAGCTAAATGCATAGTATGTTATAGATCATTAATATGACAATAAAGCTTATGGTATAGAGGTAAATTGGTATTTAAATTATAAATTCATCCCAATTTAGTTACAATATTATAACCAATTCCTTTCATGAAAGGTCACCATTATATTTAACCCTTTTTGGAAATAAGGATCAATATGAAAGAGAGCAGCCTAAACAAACAAGGATTAAGCTAGTATAAAAATTAGGCAATTAATTAATTTATATTATACTAATATTTTAAAAATAAATATTGAATCTATGCATATGGAAAATATAAAAAGTACAACATTCAATATTATGATGATAAAATATGAATGAGAAATTTTACATGTCTTATAAAATGATTCACATGAAAATTTGAGTAACACAGGGGTAAAAATAGATTGTATGATGATTTTGATTCATTTGTCAGATTATTAAAAAAAAAATGTTTGAATGGACACTTGAATAACCTTATGGAAACTTGAATCGTTGTATGGACACTTGCATCAACACTACTATCAATGTTTCAATGCATTTATCATATATAAAATATTTAGTGTAACTAAAAATTCCATCTAGGTCTTTCTAGTTTTTCTATCACCTTTTATATGTGTTCAGATCATGGGCATTGGATTTTGATATCAGAATATAACTCAAAACCTAGATCCATTACTCAAGTCTTAACGCCTTTCCAAAAATGGTTTAGTGGGCTCACAAAGTTGAGCCAACCTCAAGTATCCCTCCATCAATGAACATTGCATACATAGCTAATAATTTGAAGAGGGATTTAGACATATGTAGTTATCCTTTAAGGTTGGATTATGTGTGAAAAATGGTGTATAATAATATATGAAATTTCATGTAGTTATTTTTATAAATCAAAATTTCACCCTTGACAGGGTGATTCAAGCCTTATTAACTTGAATTATGCAATGGGATTGATCCTAGATTATTGGTGAACTTTAGGTGGACCAAATCTCTAGATTATAGGGATAAATCTCCTTGATGTATCAATTATGATATACTAATATCTTATAAAGGAAAATTGAGAGAAATAAAATGAAAATAAACTAACTAAGGGGTTGATACACCAAATTAGTTTATCACTACCAAACAACTACATGTCCACATGTAGACCATGAGACTAACCTTAACATACACTACTCCTAATCTGAATCTATCACATCAACATTTCAACGTGAAGGTTATGATAGATTATTAGGATAAGAGGAGTAATCAAGAGGTCTATGATGACACTAGTGAATATAAAAACTCACTTAAACTTTTCACTACACTTACACACTTTACATGACCAGGAAAAGAAGATTTCAAATTGCATATAGGTGTTAGAATATGACAACATGTCAAGGAAGAAGAAGTAAATCACTTTAAAAGATCAACCATATATTCACATACACTAGGTATAGGCATATAATGAGGTAAAATTATTATTCTTTAATTAATCAAAGGAATAAAAATGGGCATGTCTTTGCCATACCCAAGTGGAGGATTCATACAAATCCAAATAAGGTTGCATATATAGAAAAACGTGAGAAGGGGAGAGAGAAGTGGTGTAGGACAGACTTATACCAAGTGTCTCCTCATTAAATATTAAGTTACAAGAAAAAAATTATGAAATTTAATAGTTATGAAGTCCTTAAACATGTGTCATTTTTTCCTAAACATGGTTTTTAAAATAGTTGGCATATGACATTTCATTTCTTTAATGATTCATTATCCATTTAAATACTACCCACTTGGCTTATGAGGAATAACAAATGGAATTATTGGTCATCAAATCACCTTGAACTACCCTCTACCTTCCTCTTTGACACTTTTTATTTTTTTAGGAGTCTTATTATATTGACATTGCAATTACGATCATATTTCCTTAGGTATCTTGATATCCATTAATCTCACTATGCCTTTCTTACCCAAATGTCTCAAATCTTGATTCTATCTTTATGAATGCAACTTATCTCAATGAAAGTCTTATATCATTATTAAACAACTTATATCACTCAAATTAGATGCATTAAAGACTATCAAAGACTTGATTTTTCACCTAAAGCCCATACTTGCCTTTAATTCCTTATAGCCCTCAAAATGTACAAATATCCTTGTGTAAAATAATCTACATATTATCATTGAAAAATAATATTTTATTTAAGTATATAATATTCTCTTACAGCTCTATTAAATATTTCATCACTAGATATTAAATTCAAGCACACTTATCCACCTATTTCTCTCTCTAATTAGCCCTCAATTAGGTCACTAGGCCTAGAAATTTAGATTTGGCTCCATATCTCTCTCACACATTTAAAAATACAAATATGTGTTTGATTAAATTTTATGACCTCCCAAGCATGCTGCATGTCAAATATGAGGTTATGGAACTGTGTGTAGGTGGGTGAACCAAGAAATGGTCAAATCCTAGTCTGTTACAAGCATTCTCATACTACCTTCATGAAACAAACCTATATGAGAACTTCTAAGGTTAAATCTATTTATTTATGAACTTGAGGAGATATAATACAACTTAAACACCTCATCTAATAGTATACTATTGGAACAAAACTATCTACTAAGGGGGGGGGTGGGTGAATTAGTGGATCAACTAAAACTAGTCCTTTAATCCTTTTAAAGTAAATAAAAAAGCATAAGTAGATTAAAAGATAAATGAAAAGATCACATACAAACACAAATAAACATGAAAAAATATTTATACATGGAAAACCCAAAGGAAAAAACTATGATGAGAATATCTATTAAAATCTATTGCTCTAGTCCAGCCTCATGGTCAATACCTCAATTGGCAAAACCTCGGTAGTTACAAGCCTCATTGGCAAAACCTCACTAGTCACATTTAAGGACACCAATCCTAAGGAGACACCAATCCCTTAGTTTAAGATCACCATCTCTATATCTAAACACCAACCTATCTTAACCTCACTATTTACAATGTTTAATGGCACCAACCCTAAGAAGACACTAATTCCCTTACTAAGCACGAACTCAGCTTATCTGATGGCACCAACTAATTAGATCTATGGAACTAAAATATATTATACTAAATAGATTCATAAATGAATCCAAATTTATTCTCTCTATTACAAGTCTAATTTTTAACTACTCATTTTATGTACATTCTCTTTGTGTGAATTTATTTCTCTCTACCCCTCTCTCTATGTTTGTATATGTATCTATTTGACACACTTCATCTCTCTCTATACAGCCTCTATGTGTATAAATTTTCATTTGATATAATTTCAATAGCTCCATCATTATCTGACTATGTCCTAAATGTCATATATATAAGCAAATTATTTAGGGTTCCATATCTTTTATATGTTCACACTTAGACTTTAACACATCACACCAATTCTAGACTTTATTTCATTATGACGTGAACTATAAGTTTCCTATGTCTCAATTCCATCCATCACACAATAATTATAGGTCTCTTTAATATCTATAGCATCTATTAGACTCACATTTTGATGCATAGACTCTTAATGTAGATTTTATTGGTTAGATCAATCAATTTCATTGTCTATGTAAAGATATAGAGATTATACATAAGTTCTTGCATGTTCCTACATGTTTTTTCACTTGACCATTAGAATTTAAACATTTTAAACACTAGCCTTTGATCTCTTTCTTTTCACCTTGTCTAAGCTCTCTCACTCCATCATATCTTTGTACACTACTAAAATTTAATGTTACACTCTTTAAAATTCATCTTTCGATCTTCATATCTTAGCTTCAATGGTCCATTCAATCTTTGAACTTGTACAAACTTTACCTTGACTTGGTTTGTAAAATTTGACACTTTGACCTCATCTCACTTCTTCCCACATCTTTGGATCACTTTCATTCCATCAATCTTCTCAAATTTTCTTAGTCTTTAACTCATCACTATGTTAATAAATCTCGAGCACTTTATATCATTTGAGTCCATTCTCTCCATTAGATCTCATTTGTATAATCACCCATACACTATCATATCTTCTTACAAGATTGATAATTAACTATGATGATATTACACTCATTAGTTATCTATCTAAAAAAAATTATGAATGTGACATTTGTCACTTGCACACTCACTCAAAGATCCTTCTAATAATTCAACTTCATCACTCTCCATTGGATCTCCAATGTCTGACTAAGCATGAACCATTGATATTCCAACTAGCTTTATGTTTAACTCTGATAGGATCACTCTCATTGGTCCTCTATCTGATAGACTCCATTAATGTGACACTTGGCATTAGTGTGTTAACTCAAAGAGAACTTTTACACTTTGAATTCACTTCACTTTGTTGGATCATATGCATATAATGAAGCGTGGGCCATTGATGAAGATGGGACATAATATAAAGTCTAATACTTAGGAAATATTAAGTCTTTTGATCATTGCTCAAGATAATAATTTCTAGGTCGAGGGGCTAGTTTTTCAATGATGAAAAAGGTTTAAGTTATAACTTAAGCTATTGGGACTAGGCTATATCTAGTCAACATTAAAATATAAAGTATATGTTGACACCAGGACATAAAACCTTAGGGTTTAACTGATAAACACTATTTTGTTTGAGAATGAAGATAATTTAATTCTAAGCTCATTCATTCTCTAAACTTATAGACCATATATTCAAGATGCTCATGAAAAACCCATAACATATCTTCTATCTATTTGACTTTAAACATCCATAAATGGTCTCTATCAAAGCATGCCAACTTTGCATAGTATAACTATGAAACATGCTCTTCTATCGATCAATCTTGCATGATCCTTTTAACATCAATGACATCCATAGTGTCCCTTTTGACATCAATGACAATCATATTTCCAATAATCTGCCCCTTTGGCATTGATGTCAAACTAAATGCTCTAATGCAAACTTAATTTTTTGATCTTCTAATAATTTGTTCCTTCTTCAACATTGCTTGTATTGGCTTCTGATGAGTATAAACTAAAGTTGTTGATACCAAACTTGATTTTCCTAAACTTATCTTAGACACTTTCTCTTCTCTTCCAAACATTTATTGAGAACATTGGTATTTTTATCCAAACTTTTACAAAGAGTATTTGCCCTTTTTCTCCCCCTTTGACATCAATGGCAAAGGGACTCCTCATTTTTTGTCCAAAGTGTTCTCCCCCTTTATCAAATAAAGGAGTTTGTCTAATAACCTACAACCATTAACTCATTATAAATTTTTAAAATATACATACTTGAGTTTACTTTTCTTTCTTATTCCATGGATTAATTAAGCTTCCAAAAGATTCCCCCTGGACTCATGCCTTATCACTAGTGATTTAGTGATGTGGTGTAGGAGCCACTACTCCTAACTTAAGTCTTAAATATTCCAATTTTTACTTGGGAAGAGGTTTGGTGAATATGTATGAAATATATTCCTTAGTTGACACATATTCCATTATGACCTCTTGATCGACAACAATGTCTCTTAAGAAGTGATACGCAATTGATATGTATTTGGTTCTAGAATGCATCACTAGATTCTTTGATATATTTATTTCACTTGAAATATCGAAAAAATATAAATAGGTGACCTGTACTCAACCTTAATGTCCTTGAGTATTTGCTTCATCCATAGGACTTGAATGCAAAATGCCACTACTACTGCATACTCTAATTCTACTATAAAAAGAGTAACAAACTCTTATTTTTTACTTAGTTATGAAACAAGTCTATTTCCAAGGAAAAATGCACCATCACTAGTGCTTCTTCTATCGTCCACACTTCTTACCCAATCAACATGTGTATATGTTGCCAAAGTGAAATATTCAATTATAGGGTACCATAGGCCATACTCAATTGTGCTCTTAATGTATCTAAATATTCTTTTCACTATAATAGCATCTGACTCTTTAGGATCAGCTTGAAATCTAGAAACCATGCACACTACTTGCATGATATCTAGTTTTGGTGTAGTTAGGTATAGCAGGCTACTTATCATTGATCTATACATAGTCATATTTGCATCAAGGTACTCATCCTCCTTGTTCAACTTGCATCTAATTATTATGGGAGTACTAAATAGTTTGTTATCATCTATTCTAAATTTCTTGAGCATCTCCTCTACATACTTTGTTTGGGATATGAATATCCCTTCATCAAATTGTGTTATTGATAGACCAAGGAAGAAATAAAGTTCTTCTATCATAGACATCTCAAATTCACTTTGCATTTGTATGGCAAATTATTTGTACATTTTTTATATATACCACCAAATATGATGACATCTACATAAACAATAACAATCAACATATGCTCATATTTTGATTTAAAGTACAAATTTATATCTGCACATCCTTTGTTGAAACCTTATTGTTTCAGGTGTTGATCCAATCTTGAGTACCATGCTCTAGGTGCATGTTTTAGACCATACAGTGCTTTCTTCAATTTTTACCCATAATCTTCTTCATCTGATAACTGAAATCCTTTTGGTTGTTCAATATAGACTTCTTCTTCTAGGTTCCCATTTAATAAAGAAAACTTTACATCCATTTGATATACTTTGAACTTCTTGTAAATAAAGAATGATAGAAACATTCTTATAGCTTCCAATCTAGAAACTAGAGCAAATGTTTCCTCAAAATCTATACCTTCACCTTGTGCATATCCCCTGCACATGAATCTTTCTTTATTTATTATAATAGATCCATCCTCATTGAGCTTGTTTTATAGACCCATTTTGTTCCTATCACATTCTTATCTGAAGGTCTTGGAACTAATTGCCAAGTTTTATTTTTTTTATTTGGCTTAGTTCTTCTTCCATGGATTTTAGCCAATTCTCATCCTTGATATCTTCAACATAGATCTTAGGCTCAATTTCAGACATTAGATGAAAACTTAATTTCTATTTATTCATTACAACTCTTATCATTATTTGAACTGAATTATTATTACCAATTATCTACTCTTTAGGATGATATTTTTGATCAAATCTTGGAGTTTTTTTTCATTATTTTCCTTAGCCTCTTCACTATCTGATTCTTCTTCAACATATAACTCTTCATTACTAGTTTCCTCTTTAGGTTCAACATGTTTTATGCCTTATTCAACCTTGAAATTGATGCTATCCACTATCTTATGTAGCCTCTTATTATAAAATATATAGGCTTTGCTTTGAGTAGAATAATTAGGAAATATTCCTTCATTACACTCTGAAGTACTCAACATAATAGGATTTCCATATCATAGCTCAGAGATTTTTGTCACTATTTACCCTTAGTTGAACTATGTCCAAGATGTATATTGATGTTTGGACTACTTCTCTCCAATATCCATCAGGTAACTTGGCCTACTTTAGCATTGTTTCAGCCATTTACTTGATTGTTCTATTATTTGTTTCCACAACTACATTTTGTTGTGGAGTCCTTACTATAGATTAATGCCTTTTAATCCCATGATTCTCATAATACTCTATGAACTCATTTGAAGTGAATTCTCCACCTTTATCAGATCTTAAGCATTTGATTTTTGATCTAATCTCATTTTCAACCCTGGCTCTAAATATTTTGAATCTCTCAAAGGCTTAATATTTTTCCTTTAAAAAGGCCACCCATGTCATTCTTGAGTAGTCATCTACAAATAACATGAGGTACCTCTCTCCTTTAGATCCTCTTATTTTTCTAAGACCAGAAAGATTAGTATGAACTAATTATAGAGGTTTTGTAGTTGTAGAATCCTTTTTTTAAAATCTAAATGTTGTGTGCTTACCTAGCTGACATTCCTTACAAGTAGTATCTAAAGGTTTGGTTATATTTGGCATGTGTCTTACACATTTATTTTAGCTCACTTTGACTAGATTATCAAAGTTGATGTGACCCATTCTCCTATGCCATAACCAACTCTCATCAATCTTTCGCATGAGGCAACTATTTCCATTTACTTTAATAAGATTATAAGTATTACTTGTAGTCATTTTCCCTTCAATAAATATTCTTCAAGATCTCCTTAACTTATAGACTTCTGCATCAAATGTGACCTTGTATCCATTGTCACATATTTGGCTGACACTTAATAGATTATGCTTCAATACGTCAACATAAAGAACATCATGTGTAGGCAATTTACCATATATGTTCAAGGTTCCTTTACCTTTGATATTTACTATTGTTTTATCTCCCAAGATGATAGATCCTTCCTTACATTTTCTCAATTTGGTGAACTTGCTCTTATCACTAGTCATATGCTTTGAGTAGCCATTATCTATCACCCATAAATTATACTCCTTGGTATGGAGTGTAGTCAGAGAAATCATGGATTGATTTTTCACTCTCTATACATCCTTGGGTTTCTTATTTAGATTCTTTTCATAAAATTGTGAACATTTTGTTGTGGATTCCTTACTATAGAGTAATTCCTTTTAATCCCATGATTCTCATAATACTCTATGAACTCATTTGAAGTGAATTCTCCACCTTTATTAGATCTTAAGCATTTGATTTTTTATCTAATCTCATTTTCAACCTTGGCTCTAAAGATCTTGAATCTCTCAAAGGCTTAATATTTTTCCCTTAAAAAGGTCACCCATGTCATTCTTGAGTAGTCATCTACAAATAACATGAGGTACCTCTCTCCTTTAGATCCTCTTATTTTTCTAAGACCAGAAAGATTAGTATGAACTAATTATAGAGGTTTTGTAGTTGTAGAATCCTTTGTTTAAAATCTAACCATTGTGTGCTTACCTAGTTGACATTCCTTACAAGTAGTATCTAAAGGTTTGGTTATATTGGGCATGTGTCTTACACATTTATTTTAGCTCACTTTGACTAGATTATCAAAGTTGATGTGACCCATTCTCCTATGCCATAACCAAATCTCATCAATATTTCCCATGAGGCAACTATTTCCATTTACTTTAATAAGATTATAAATATTAATTGTAGGCCTTTTCCCTTCAATAAATATTCTTCAAGATCTCCTTAACTTATAGACTTCTGCATCAAATGTGACCTTGTATCCATTGTTACACATTTGGCTGACACTTAATAGATTATGCTTCAATACGTCAACATAAAGAACATCATGTGTAGGCAATTTACCATATATGTTCAAGGTTCCTTTACCTTTGATATTTACTATTGTGTTATCTCCCAAGATGATAGATCCTTTCTTACATTTTCTCAATTTGGTGAACTTGCTCTTGTCACCAGTCATATGCTTTGAGTAGCCATTATCTATCACCCATAAATTATACTCCTTGGTATGGAGTGTAGTCAGAGAAATCATGGATTGATTTTTCACTCTCTATACATCCTTGGGTTTCTTATTTATATTCTTTTCATAAAATTGTGAACCTTTGTTCACATTAGGAGGCATGTCTAGTTCTACAATGTTTAGCTATTTGACCAAAGTTATTGCAATTATAACACATTACATTTGTTAATAAAGGAGAAAATGAGTTTCTACTTACAAAATTTGTTCTCCTTGTAGATAGAACTCTACAATAAATAGCCCAACTAATTACAGCTATAACAATACCCATAGAAAGATGATGAATACCTAGTCATAACATTTCTTGGTGTAGCATGAGGAGATATTCTTTGCTTTGGCTTCTTCAAGTCTCTCACTTTGGTGTATCTATTTTCACCATCTACCTTTATCTTCTTCTTTTCTTAAAGATTAATTTTAGGTTAAACCTTTTTTATATCAGTTATTTTTAAATCTTTGTTTATGTCCTTTCTAGATTTCTCTTTCTTTGCTCCTAATTTTCCTTCTACTTTGATGTTTTCAAAGAGGTTAGCAAATGTACTAGTTGAGGAACTTTTTCCCTTCTCATAACCAAGACATGATCTCTCTTTTGAGAGAATTTGAGAGTTGATCAGTTCATCAAGAATGTCTGATCCTCCTATCAACTTTAGAATTTTGTCTAACTGACATTTGGCTTTCGTAAGCTCATTTTTCAAGGGCACTATCTCTACTTCAAGCTTCACACAGTTATCAAATTTAGATTGTAGTTTAATTTTTAACTACATCTTGTATTCTTTTAGCCATTATGTTCACTATTCTAAGATCTACCTGAGATTATTAAGCTTATTTCAAGAACCCTATGCTCTGATACCAATTGTTGGAAGACAACTATCCATTAAGAGGGGAGGGTGAATCAGTAGATAAACTAAAACTAGTCCTTTAATCCTTTTAAATCATATGTAGATTAACAGATAAATATAGAGATCACATACAAACATAAATACACATGACACCAGATTTATACATGGAAAAACTAAATGTAAAAAACACGGTAAGAATAGTTTCTAGAATCTACTTTTCTAATCTAGCCTCATAGTCAACACCCCACTTAGAAAAACTTCACTTGTTACAAACCTCACTAGCTATAAGCATCATTGGCAAAACCTCACTAGTTACATTTAAGGACACCAATCCTAAGGAGACACCAATCCCTTGTTTAAAATTACCAACTCTAAGGAAGCACCAACTCCCTAATTGAGCACCAACATAGCTTAACCTCACTTGTTACAATGTTTAAAGGTACTAAACTTAAGGAGAAACCAATCCCCTTACTCAACACCATCTCAACTTATCTGATGGCAATAACCAATCAAATATATGGAACTAAAACTCTAGTAAACAACATAGATTTATAAGTGAATCCAACTCTATTCTCCATGTTACAAGTCTAATCTATAACTTCTCATTCTATTCACATTCTCTTTGTGTCTCTTTCTTCTTCTCTTCCCCTCTCTCTCTATGTCTATATATGTATCTATTTGACACACTTCATCCCTCTATCTATATCCTTTGTGTCTATATATTTTTTTAACACAATTCTAATAGCTATAATATCATCTACCTATGTCATATATGTCATATATATAAGCAAATGATCTAAGGTTCTATATCTTCTATGTGTTCACTCTCAAACTTTAACACATCACGCCAATTCTAGAATTTAGTTCATTATGACATGATTTGTAAGTTTCCCAAATCTCAATTTATGAATAACATCATAATTTTATGTCTCTTTACTATATATAGTATCTATTAAAATCAAGTTTTGATGCATATGATATTTAATGTAGATTTGATCATTTAGATCGATCAATCTCATTGTCTATGTTGAGAAATATAGCTTATATGCAATTTCTTGCATATTCCTACATGTTTTTCCACTTGACCATTAGAATTTAAACACTTTAAATACTATCCTTTGATCTATTTCTTTGCATCATATCCAAGCTATCTTTCTCCATTATATATTTGTACACTACTGAACTTTAATGTTCCACTCTTTAAAATTAGTCCGTCGATCTCTAGATCCTAGCTTCCACATGGTGTTTGATCTTTGAACTTGCATAAACTTTACCTTGACTTGGTCATTAAAATTTGACACATTGATGTCATCTCACTACTTCCTACATATTTGGATCTCTTTTGATTTATTGATATTCTTAAACTTACTCAATTTTTAACTCATCACTGTGTCGACAAACCTTGATCTCTTTATAGCATTTGAGTCCATTTTCTCTATTAGATATCCTTTTCACAATCACCCATACATCATTATCTCTTCTAAAAAACTCAATCATTAACTATAACAAGCTTATGTTCATTGGGTATCTATCTACCAAGCTCCATGAATGTGACACTTATCACTTGTGTGCTCACTCAGAGCTCCTTTTAACAATTTAACTTCATCATAATCAGTTATATCTCTAATATCTGATTAAGAATGAGCCATTTATCTTCCAACTATCTCAATCATTAAATATAATTGTCTCACTCTCATTAGTTATCTATCAAATAAACTCCATAAATGTGACACTTGTAATTAGTGCATTCACTTAGAGGGACCTTTGACACTTTGACTTTGCTTTGCTTCATTAGATCATCTGTGTAAGATGAAGCATAGGCCATTGATTTAGCTGGGACATAATATAAAGTATAAGACTTGGGAAATATTAATTCCTTTGATCACTTCTTGACCTAGTAATTACTAGGTTGAGGGGCTGATTTTGCAATGACAACAAATGTTTTAATTATAACTTAAGCTATCAAGTCTAGGCTATATATAGTTAACATCAAAATAGAAAGCATCTATTGAAGCCATGACATAAACCCTTAGGGTTTAACTTAGAAACCCTATTTTTTCCATGAGCAAAGATAATTCAATTTTGACCTCATTCTTCTCCTCTAAACCTATGGAGTATATATTCAAGATGCTCATGAAAAACCCATAATGGATCTTCCATCTGTTTACCTTTAAACATCCATAGATGGTCTCTATAAAAGCATGAAAATTTTTCAAAATAAAACTATGAAACATTATCTTATCTCCATCAATCCTACCTAATCATTTTTATATAAATGACATCCATAATTTCCCTTTTGACATCAATGACAATCATATTGCAACATCACATCTACCCAGGAGATCAAATGCCTTCTTTTGAGCCCATAACCTTACAAAAACACAATATTTATTGCATCTGTATAGGTACAAGTAAAATCAAATATCATTGTAAAAATCTCCCTAGAGTGTGTAATGATAAATATATTTTTTCAAGGGCATTTTAATGTGTTAGGGGGCATATCTTTTACTTTATTCTATATCAATCTCTTAGAAGAGTTTTAGGAGGGTTTAGACATGATTTGGTTCTTAACAATAGTTCATAAAAGTTAGGGCCTTAACCTCTAAAATAATGCTACTATATTTGAGTGGAAAATGGTCCCTAACTATCCTTAATATATTAAGGTCTGATGCACCTTGTTTGTATAGATCCAAGTGAATCTTTGACGCTCTCAAGTGATTGGTAAGCATTATGTGCACCTTAGAGAGAGTTTTAGGCAAAAATGGAAAATTTGGGGTCTTTCCCAATAAACCAACACCTTTAACACATAATTCACTCTCTTAACAAACATTTCAAGATTATTTTCAAGTATTATTCAATATATTTTCATCCTTTGGGCTGAGCTTTCCAAGAATAGGGTTTGAGAATGGCATTAGGCCTAGAGACCTAAATTATACATTTCTTGTATTTTGCTAACAATGGGGACTTAATTAGTATATTTTCACCTATGTGAGTATGAGAATCACTCATTTAACCCTTTGTATCATATTTATTGTCTTGAGAAAGATATTTGACCCTTTCTATCATACTATGCACAGTCTACTAATTGAAACATGGATTCACTGTTGTAGGTGAATTATCAATATTACTTGCATTTTATTCACTTTGAGGTTTAAGATAGGTTTGTGAAACCCATATTATAATTTAATACAATGTTTCCAATCATCCCTAAAATTATTGGATGGAGATAGGACTACCTAGGGCTAGATAAGTCTCTTCCAATGTGAGATTTTCATTCTTCTAATTAAGAGTGTGGACTTAGAGGCTTATAGACCTATAGTTACACATTTAGACCTTATTTAGACCATGAAGAGTAAATATATTGTTTATTATACTCTTTAATCCTCCTCAATTTTCTTTTTAAATACCTAGATCTTCTTTTATCACCACATAGTTAGTACTTCTCTATTTTGCAAACATAGTAGTGTGTAGCTTATTAAAAACATTGACTAAGACTACTACTTGAATGACTTGATCTTCATGATTGGAGATACAAGAATTTTACTAATCCCTTGCATGATTACCTAGGTCACATTACCCCTCATCTCATTTATTATTTAATTCCCTAACCTATGTCTTTACCCTTTAGGCATATCTAATTAATTTATTTGTTTAATTAAATTAGTTAAATTTGTTTTGGCCACCTAACCTAGCCACCTCGCCTTATGACCATTTCTCACCCTTTGACTCACCCTAGGACCTAGTCATTCTATCATAACCACCTAGGACCTATTATTTCCCCCTTATAACTCCTTAAATACCTAACTATATCTTGACCTTGTGTTATGACCATTTTCCAATAGTAAAATCCATTTTGTCCAAGTAAGAAGCTAGCTAAAAGGCTAAATTTAGACTGTTTTACTTAGTCTTGGAAACCAATGTCAGTTGTCCCTTAGCTAACACCAATGGACCCACTAATGTTGATTACTTAGACCTTCTTCCAAATTAGCCATAGGGTTAGGAAATCATTGATTCACTTAGACCTTTCATTATCAAAGCATTCTATCATCATTATCTATATCTAGGCTTACCATCACTCAAAATGAATTATTCCAAATTAGGAATTGACAAATTGCATAATTTTTTGATCACTATAAACTAGAAGTAAACACTTTATCCTATCTATTCATGCACTAGTTCATCAAGCCTCCTCAAATCCCTCTATCTATCATAACTACTCACCTATCTAACCCAACTAAGTACATTTCAAGGTTTTCACATTGTTTAAATAGTTATTTTATATTAGTTTTATAAATATACTATTTAAATACTTACAAAACCTAAGCTTCCTTTATGGAGGAGTTGTAACACTCCCCTACCTCCATCTCTGTACCTCAGCATATCAACCTCTACTTTTCCCTTTGAGTCTTACTCACCCCCTCACAACTCCTCACGACCCCTTTACAAGACTACAACTCTATTTCCCTTCCCAAAAAAGCCTTTCATAACCCCACTAATATCATTTCCCCAATTGATATCAGTTATCCAGACTGACATCGATGACCTAAACTAACACTGATCACTTAATTGACATTGGTCACTATGTTTTTTACACCAATAACCACCAAAAGCCTCCCTAATAGCCTCATCAAAACATAATTCCCCTACACAACCTACACTATATTATTAAATAACATGTTCAAATTTGGAGAATGGTAAATAGTATTCTAACCCTCTCACACTCTCTCTTCTCATTTATGTTTGTTTTAAAACTTTGTTTCTAAATAGTATATTGTCATCCCAAGGAAGTGTTACACTTATTAAAACAAGAACATAGCTTGGTAGCCTACACATATCTCTACTAACATCAATTCTCTTTAGTGTTTTCTTATGCATCAGTGTCTTCCTCCACAACAAAAGAGGACTTATCACAATGTTTGGAATGGTGTGCATCATTCTAGATACTTAATCACTTATCCCTAGCATTCATACTTTTATTTCTTCCTTTTAGAATAGATAGAAAAAACTGATAGAAACATTCTGGCACACCTAGTCGGACCCTAGAGTTTATCTTGGGTTCATTATTTGATTTTAAAATGAAATTAATGTAGGTGCATCAATACTAAAGTTTTCATTATTTCATTATATCCTTTTGTTTTCCATAAAAGTAATATACCACACCTTTCATTTTCAACTCAAGGGAATGAACTAAACTTTCTCTTCTCTCTTGCTTCTTCTTCTATTGCCTCTAAATAAGATCATACTCTTTTTTAAAAGTTAAAAATAACATTATTCTTACTTAACTCATTGCATGTGTATCAAATTAGTGAAATTCATACTCTTTCTCTTTCCTCATTATTTTACATCTAAAGAAAACACTTTAAATTTTGGGTTTAAAACATATTGCATCAATGGTTAGCTTGATGCATATTAGTCACACATAGAAATAATTAGTTAGTTAATGAATCCTATCAAACTTTCTGACACACCTCCAAACCAAATATCAACTTACACATTTCAAACTTTTCCCAAATCCTTAGGTGGGATTTACCTAGATTTCATTACTATGTAAATGAAGCTAGTTCGGTGTTCTAGCTAGACTAAATCATAAGTCAAAAATTTGGGCCTCTCATACCTAATGGTATATTGGGGACTCCCTATCCAAAAATTTTGAAACCATCTCTAGATGGATTCTAGGACCTTCATTATCCAACCTCCTCTTTAAACAATATAGTTAATGCATAAGCCACAAAGAGACTAAAAATAATTCTAAGGAATTAACACCAGTTGGTTGTGTGATCTATTTTGCCTTTTCATTACTTATAATTTTGAGTTGGTAACGATTTTTTGTATCAAAACCAAGTCTTCTCAACCTTTTAGACTTGTTAACCTATGGCTTCAATACCCCTAAGTGTTCTCTATTGACACACAGGTTTGTTTCATTCACTATTATATTTGGATCTTGTGTTTGGGTTGGTTAAATAGTGAATTTTTCACCTTTTTGGGTCACATAGTAACTAACCTTAGTCAAGCTACTAGCGTTGGTATCCTAAGTATCCCACTGACCCTAGTCATATTACCAATGTTGGCATCCTTCCTACATATCGACCTCGGTTAGGCAATTGATATAAGTCTCTATGGATTTTTTTGATTTTCAGTCTACCTCAAACAACAAGCTAAAATCTCTTACTTGTTTTAATCAAACATTGGTTTTTTTAATTTACTATTATAGATACAGGGTCTATTAGTTTTTTCTACCCTTTTGCATGGTCTTTATGTGAAATCAAGTGAAGCTTCTTACTAATCATGTAAGTTAATAACCACTTCTTCCTTTTCCTTCTCTTTCCAGTCCTTCCATGGAGTTTGATCCTAGTGTGGAAGGTTCCCCTAAATATGTTAGTCCTAGTCCACCACCCATCATGCCTAAGGGTGATCAATATTTCACTTGATTCTTTGATCATAACACTAATGACCTCTAGCATTACCTTGTCATGAGTTAGACACGTATCTTTTTTAGTGATCAATTGTTTCCACCATTACCCCTGTGGTTTCTCAAACCACCACTTTTATGAGTAACCCAACCATATCTAATGATTAGAGTTTGGTTTCTCCAACTATGCATTCAAACCTAAATTTTATTGGGTATTTCTTAACCTCACAACTATAAACCACTCAACCAAGTCAGATTTTATTTTAGAACTTGGTTGTGTCAATCTTCGCTACTCTTGCACCGATTACTACAAGAGTAACCACCTATCCCTTATCTAGTGTCACCATAACCCAACCTATGATGGAAGTACCTAGACAAGGTTTTGTTTTGAATCTTATAGGACCAGCCCCTTTCTCCTTAGCCCCTCAACCTATGATTCATTACCCATATATTGTATCTACTCAGCTATAACAACCTATGTCATACATTTTTTTGGGATCTCTATAGGCCCCCTATATCTTGTAGAGTTCCTCTCAAACCAATACCCCTATGGATCTAATAAATATGTTGATGGATAAGATGTCTAGCTTAGAAACATCTATTTTAGGTTCAAAGAACATTCTTTCATATGATCAAATATACAATGAACCCATCCATCCTTCAGTACCTATCCATCCTTATCCCAATCAGTGGGAGCTTCCTAAGTTCACTCACTTTCAAAGCAAGGAAGACCCACAACAACACTTATGAACATTCAGACATGTTTGTTACCTCATAGGATATGATGATGCATTATTTCTTTGTATTTTTCCCATGTCCCTTTTAGGTGCTTCTCTAGATTAGTATAGCTCTATTACTCAACACTCCTTGTTTTCCTTCTCCCAACTTGCTTAGCTATTTTTAGATTATTTATCAATCAATATCTCTAAAAGGGTCTCAATCATGGACCTTTATTCTATTCAACAATTTGAGGATGAGTTTATAGCTGATTTTTTTGCTCATTAGAGATGTTTCATTGATCAACTCTCCTTCTCATTACCCTAGCCTGAGCTCATTGAACTCTTTTCAAGAGCGTGAACTAAGCACATCTCTTTGACTCTCTGAGTTTAAACATTTTTCACATTCGATGAAACCTTAATAATGGAATCAAAGCTTGAGATTTGGGTAGTATATGAAGATCAAGTCAAGTTGCACAAAAAAAATGCAAATTGTAAGCCTAGTGACTCCTTTTCCTTTAAACCTTCCTTTTCCAACCAAAAATATAAAGGCTTAGCTAATGTGTTAGTCATTAAGTTATCATTTTCTACAAAGGTAGATCAATCCAAGCCTTCAACTTCTCAAAACCCAATAAATTAATTCTAGAAATGATATGAACATAAAGTGTACACTTTGATTGGGGAGTCATATGCCTCCATGTTGGATAAGCTACTGAGGTAAGGAGATATTACCCTTCCTTAAGTCAATCCCCCCATATAGTTTAATACATCTCATCCTATACTGACTTGGTATGAGGAGGACCAATTTTATGTCTATCATCAAGTGAAAGGCCATGACATTAACAACTATAATACCCTTAAGAACATTATTTAGGACATGCTTGATAAGGGTAATCTAGTTTTGGATAACCCTAACATGTTGGCTAACCAGAACTTGGATGTATTTAGGAACCCATTTCTTGATTACTCTTTTTATTATAATAATGTTTAGGAAATGCCTAAGCATACACATGACTGTAGCATCCACAATGTTGATGTGGTCTTTTCCATGATGTTGGTCTAGCCCACTCTGCCTTCTCCTCTTCCATAAGTAAAGGAGCTATCCATACCTATTCCACTCCCTCAAGTAAAAGAACCTATTTTGCCTCTTCCACTTCTATGAGAAGAGGGCCCTCCTCTACCTATCCTTCTTATGCATGAAGAGCTTATTGTGTTCATTCCCCTGATGCATGTTTTTCATATTCTTCTATCACCTAAAGATCATGTGTTACCCACTCCTCAACCACATGTTAAGTTGGGTATCATACCTTTGCTCTTCCCCCACAAAAATATTTATTTGCCTACTTCTCCTTTACCAATGGAAGGTAGTGCCCCATCCACTCATCTTTCATGCATAGAGGAGCTTATTTTGTCTGATCCCATGATAGTCAAGGGATTGATTACACCTGCTCATGTTGAGCCTATTTTGTTTCTTCTATTACCCATATAAGAGTACACTTTATTAGTCCCTTATCCGCACATTGAGGGTGAAATTATCTTGGTGCTCTATCTACTTGAGGATCTAACTTCACCAGTCCCTCCCCTGCCATCAGAGGATCATGTATCTTCTCCTGCCTTAGTTGAGGAGGATCCTATTATATTTCTCACCCATATTTGGCCTAAGATGTCCACTACCAATAATGTCCCTCTTTCACAATCACTTGAGTCTTTTATGGAAGTGACAGTAAGGCCTACACCAATGTTATCCAAACCATTCACACAGTTGGTAGAAAATCTTAGTTTTCTTGACTCCAAGAAGTTGGATCATCTAGAATTTTGGGATCATCTCAAATATCCTTTCCCTACACAAAATAAGTCATCCTCAACCATTAACCCTTTCACAACCATTTATCCCAAAGTGTTTGACAAGGTTTGAGTTCCTTCTCCTCCACCAAAGGAGGCTCAAACCCCAACATTAGGACCTTCACCTTCTCAAGTGTTCACCACGCTAAAGTAAATTAGATCTTTAGGTGTTCACCTTATGTCCCATATAGCTCATCCATAAGTGAATTTAGATTTGAACCCTCCTATGCCTAGGAATAATGCAAAGCTTCCTAAGCCTTGTTGACCCACTATGCCTTCATCGTTGCCTTCAATCTTGGGGCTACACCCCTCGACTTTGATTAGATCACATCACCTCTTACAGAACCAAAAGGTGAAGTTACTAGCACTTTTTCCTCTACCTGATGGTAGTTCCTCAACCTCTAACATCTTGACACCTATCACTAAAAAGGTGTCAACAAAACCTATGGTCATGCCTTCACCCAAAAAGGCACTACATAAAACCCCTCCAATACCTCCTAAAAAAATAAGGTGTTGACCTAAGTTGAAATAATAAGGTTTTCATCTCACATAACTCTTCCCATAATTAATCCTTATCGGCCTCTAAGACCAAAACCTTTTTGGTTTGATGACATGTAGGTTTGTTTATATCACTAATCACCTGGACATGATATGGAGATTTGAAAATATCTCATGGTTATCATCTAACAACACTTTAGCATAGACACTCCTTTTGAGTATCCCCTCATAAATTTCCATATTTCTCTAAACGTTTAACCCATAATTTCTCATGATTCCTCACCTAAACTTGAGCCTAAGGACATGTGAAAGAGTCCTTCATCACCTTCACCATCTGTATTCTAGTATAAATTAATTTATGTGGCCACTCAATCATATAATCAAATGGATAAAGGCAAGGAAAAGGTTAAAACACCTTGGGCTCATCCATTTTTAAGGATGATCCCCCTAAAAAACCTAAGATTTCTATCTTGGGTGCCACATAACCAACATCTTTAGAGGTGGCTCAAGACTCCATGGTTAAGAAACTAAACCAAACACCTATGAAGATGTACCTATATGAGCTAATCCAAATATCATCTTAGCATCGATAGGCCTTGATTAAGGCCCTTAAAGTAATCAAGGTTTATCCCAATGATGCCTAACCTCTCTTAGGTTTTGCAGGCTATCTCAATACTATATCCCTAGTTTTATTCAATGATTCTAAGACTCCCACTCATCACCTTGATGACCATGATCCCACTCTTTTTATCATAGTATATATCAACTAGAATCATGTCAAAAGAGTCATGGTTGATGCGGTTTATAGTATTAACATCATCTCCATGCATGCCTACAAGCAATTGGAGCTACTTGATCACTATATGTCATAATCAAATGTATTTTTTTGTTCCTTTAATGATACCACAACAACCCTAGTAGGCATGATCATGATTCATATTCCTATTGGTCCTTACACTATTCCAAATCTCTTCTATATTATTGAGGGAGATCTCCAATATAATATCCTACTTGGACATCTATGGATATTGGATATGACTTGTTTTCCTTCAACTTTTCACCATTATGTTAAATTTGAGTATGAGGGTTAGGTGCACATCATCCCAATTGATCCTCCTTTATTTCAAACATGAAACTTGACTTATACACCAAATGACATCCTTATATCATTAAAAACATCTCCTCCTCCTCCTCTTACTTATGAGGCTTCAACAAGCTCAAAGATCCCCATGACTCATATTCTCATGAAATAACCTATATAGGATGCTTTTAATCACATCAATCTTAGTGAATATCATCTCCTCATGCTAGATATGTTCCATACTACACATGAGTATGGAATATTACATACACATCCCTAGTATGGTACCTATATCTAGATGGGCATACCATATGGTCCTCCCAATCTTCACATGAATATAATGTTTGGGGGGATTGATATAATTCCCACCATGGGAAATCCTCTCCCTTCCACCCAGTTCTTCACATGTGACTTCTCCTTCCTAGGCAAACATAGCTTTACTAACACTTATCTATATAGGTGTGCCTAGAGAGATTTTGGTCTAGGTTGGTATGAGCAAGGATCTCACACACCCATCAAGTACCCCACTAACAAAACCATTAAGAATGCCAAGAATTAGTATGGTGTAAGTTTCAAAGAGCCATACAAGCTCACTAAGGTTCACCATGTTTCAATCATTAAGGAGCCTTTGCCTCCTTCTCTATCTTCACCTATCCTCCCACCACCTCCTATGTATTTAGACGTATCCATCCTTATTAGTTTAATTTACCATGAATGTTGTTCACTTGGAGCCTTAAACTATCATCATGATGGGGAAACAAGGTCCCTTACCCTCCTTCATCCTAACATGATCGATGATGATACTCTGACAATCAACACAATCTAATATTAGGATGACAACTCCATTTTTACCTACATGGGAGATGAAGGATCCTATATTCATAAGTCATTCCCCTCTAAAATGCAAAATATGGTAAATGAATTAACTATTGATATCAATTTGTAGTCTCCAAATGACCCTCACATTCTTAAAGTTGGCTAATCCTTAGATTTTGTCAAACAAAAAGATTATGCCACTTTCATCAACAATCATAGTAAAGATTTTTCTTGGTCATATAATGATATGCCTGGCATAAACCTTATGATCATAACCCACAACATTTTCATAAATCATGAAGCTAAACCTATTCATTAGAAGCTTCACAAGATACATCCTCACATTGCCCTTCTCATTAAAGAGGAGCTTCAACACCTATTATCCATAAACTTTATTCAACCCATTAATTACCTACAATGGGTCTCTAACATCATCCTTGTTACCAAAACCATAGGGGGATTTTTTATTTTCATTGATTTTCATGATCTAAACCTTGCGTGCCTGAAAGACAATTTCCCTCTGTCTAACATTGACCAGTTGGTAGATCTTATGAGCAGCCATGAGATGATTTCTCTCATGGATGGATTCTTTGATTACAATAAAATCTTGAATACTCCCAAAGACCAACATAAAACCACTTTCATTACCCCATGGGGGACCTTTTGTTGTCACGTTATGCCCTTCAAACTTAAAAATGTTGGGGCTACTTACCAATGCATGTTGACCTACATTTTCCATGACCTCCTTCAAACCATCATGAGAGATTATGTGGATGATTTTATCAATAAATCTAAGCATCACCAGGACTATTTAGAAATATTCAAGATCATCTTTGAACATTTTATATGATATAACATTCATCTTAACCCAAAGAAATGCATTTTTAATGTCCTCTCTGGTAGGCTACTAGGCTTTATCATTTCTCTCTATGACATTGAGGTTGATCCTGCTAAGGATTGAGCTATTCTAGAAATGCCTCCACCCAAAAACCTCAAGCAACTTCATAGTCTAAAATGAAAATTGTAGTCCATTCGGCATTTTATCTCCTAATTATCAGATGGATGTCAACCATTTTATCACCTTCTTAAAAATAATGTCTTCTTTGAGAAGAGTAAGGAGTGTCAAAAAATATTTGATGACCTCAAAGCTTATCTTCCTTCCCTACCTATTCTCATTCCACCTATGGAGGATAAACCATTCTATCTCTATATTTCAATAACATATCACTCCATCGATGCTATGATTATGCATAGGGATGATAACCATAAGGAGTAAACTATCTACTATATAAGTCAAATGCTTATAGACTCTAAAACTTGGTACACTCACACCAAGAAACTTTGTCTCACTTTACTCTTTGTAGATTATAAGCTTTGACACTATCTCCTTAATCACAAGACCTATGTCATCACCAACACAGATCTCCTCAAATATATGCATTCCAAGACCTATAAAAAGTAGCCCATGGCTTATTCACTTATGATTCTCACTAAGTTTGATTTGGAGTTCATTCATCAAAAATAAATCATGGGAAAAATGATTATAGACTAGTTGGTTGATGCTCCTCTTCCTGACACACAACCTTCTAATATCAAATTTCCTGATGAATCCATTACCACACTGTCCACTAATGACACCACCTATCAAATGATGTAATTTTTTGATGGGTCCAAATGTCAAACCAAAGGGTGTTCAGGGGTCATCCTTGTTACTTTCAATGGTGAACCCATGCCTTTGTCCTTTAAACTATATTTTGAGTGTGCCAATAACATGGAAGAATATGAGGCCTTGGTTCTCAAGCTTCAGACAACCCTTTTCTTGGGGTTCAAGTCCATCCACATCTATGGAGACTCCCATATTGTGGTGAATCAATTCAGTGGCTCTTATCAATGTAAGATTGACATCGTAAAGTGGTACAAACATCATGTAGACACACTATTGGCCTCTTTCAACCATTATCTCTTACAAACTATTTCTTGTTTGACAAACATGTTTGTTGATACAATGGCCTCTCTTGCCTTGTACATTCCCTCTTCTTTATCTTATTTGAAGATTTATGTTATCATCTATCATCTAGAATTACCCTCTTACCTTTCAAAAAATATCTTTTTTATTGGTAATGTAGACACTAATTCTCATGATGTCTGGTACAAATAGTTAGTGGACTATCTCACTTATAGTGTTGTCCCCTCTAATTTTTGTAGCAATAAGTGGCATGTTTTTGTCAAAAGAACTATTCATTACACCATATTGGGGGGTCTTCTCTATAAGTGAGGCTTAGATGGCCTCCTTTTTCACTATTTAACTAGTTTTGAAGTCTCCTATGTCATCAAGGAAGTCCATGATGGAATTTGTGATAGACACTTCAGTGAGAATGCAATTGCTAAATGCATTCTTTGACTTGGTTATTATTGGCCAACCCTTAACCAAGATTAATTTTATTACATTTGGAATTGTGTCTAATGCTAATGACATGTGAATATTCTTCATGTACCAAGTCATGCTTTATAAGTGGCTTTAGATTTTTGGCCCTTATCTCAATGGGGTTTAGATCTTATCAGTGAGATAAACCCATATTCATTTGTCCTTCATCATTCTATCATCACCGTGATAGAATATTTCACTAAGTGGGTGGAATCAATTCCCCTTATCTCCATAAAAGTTGACAAAATTGTCAACTTTATCAATCATCACATTATTTTTCATTATGGTATTCTGCATAATATCATTATGGATAATGGTAAATCCTTCAAGAAAAAATTAGTCTAGAGGCTCTATGATGCCATTAGAATTAAGCTAACATTATCATATCCTTATCATCCAAAATAAAATGGATAGGTAGAGGCTTATAACAAATCTCTATGCAAAATTCTCATGAAACTGGTTAGTAACTCTGGTAAGTATTGGCACACACATATTCCTTTCACTCTATGGGACTATCACACTAGCATTCAAACCCCTATGGGTACTATGACTTTCTCTTTGGTTTATGGTACTAAGTTAATCTTGCCTCTTGAGGTATATTTTACTTCTCTTCATATATCCTTATAGGATATCCTATCTAATGATGATTTTTTCTAAGAATGATTAGCCAAACTTGAGTTGATTGATGAGCATAGACTTCTAGCTCTAAACCATAGTCAAATCTATCAAGAGTGCATCAGATGCACCTATAACAAGCATCTGAAAGAGTGAGATTTCAATATTAGAGATCTCATATTAAAGGAGAATAAACATGTGACTAATATGGAGAAAATAAAAAAATGGAAAGTTTGTTCCTAATTGTCTTGGACCATATATCATAACTTATAAATATGGATCAAGGGCTTATCACTTATCCTCTCTCAAAGACAAGCCAAAACCCGAGCCTTTAAATGAATTGCATTTAAGACCATTATTTTGCTAATCAAGCATCACATTAATCTGTGTCTAACATGATCTCATCCCTTGAGAAAATCTTTTTCTATTTTACACACTTTCCTTTCACCCTTTTCCCTCTCACACTTTTGTTAATCTTCAAAGTATGGTAGTTTTGTCCTCATAAAGGGACACCCCTAATAAATTATTCCCTTGAAGAAAAACTATGAAAAGACAAACCATATAAAGCATATACCACTCCCTCAAAGGATGGCTATGTTAACTTTGTTATAGCAAGCATGTAATTAGAAGCTTCTTGTATTGATCAACTTCACATAACCGTAAGAAATAATAAACATCATGTACATAGACTTCCTACATTGATCAATCTAAAAAAATGACTTATGTCATGGAATTTCCTATGAAATCTCTTGGGTTACCTACAAAAAGGGTATATCATCCCACTATAAGGTTTTCATTACCCATTTACCCCTTTACTCATAATACCCTATTCCCCTATCTCTATCACCTATTAAATTCAAACAAGGGACATAGAGCTGACTTTCCATGAAGTGCACCAATCACTTATCCAACACAACTATGGTCAATAGTGTAGCACATGAAAAGGGCTTATGTTTGTATGCCTCCCCATGTTACCTATGGTCCTCATCAATGAAAAAGCATCATGCCTTTCATCTTAACCATCATGTTCACCTGTCAGTTTCTCCTTTTAGACATTGTGTCTTGAGGTGAAAACTTTCTTGTTTTCAATTCTTTGGTTTAAGTTTTGATCACTAAAATTAAAACTATATGCCTATTATCAACCACATTTATTATCATAAGCAAGCATCACAATAATTATTTTTGATAATCAACTTAACCATACTAATAATCCATATTTCAATATTTAATTTGATAAAAATGCCAATTTGTGTTATGAGAATTATAATTTGCATTTTCATCAATAGTTTCTATGAATACCAATACACATGGATGCTATATCAGACATTATTTTAATCATACACCATCACATATATGGAAAATGATAAAATGAAAACCAACATAGTACATTTTATGCATACACCATCACATATATGGAAAAATGCTAAGATGTGTCTAAACATTTTAGCATACACCATCACATATATGGACAAATGCTAAGATGTGTCTAAACATTTAATTGTGCATATACCATCAGAAATATGGGAAATGCTCCAATAACCTACTAACATGTTAGCATCATCATAACCATAATACTTAACATATAACATACTAACATCATCATAACCATAACCATAACATCAAAAATCTCACATCATAATAACATGGCATCAATAAACAACATCTATAATACTATCATCATCATATAAATAAAAATCATGTCATAACAATGGTACAATCTCATATATGTTAGATGTCAAAGTATAAATCAATGATACATTAGTATTTATGTCTCTCTCTCTCTCTCTCAAAAATATACATCTTGCATCTTCGACACATAAGTTGGTATATGTGTTTACATCATATCAAAATAAAAAATATACAAACTTGGTTGACTAATCCTTTGTGGAGGTGGTCATGACCCTATAGTGTCACTCATGTCCTCAACTTGTCTACAACATTGGGAGCTTGAAGTTGTGTTGTGAGAAATAGTCTACTACTATACCAGATAATCAACATACATAAGGATATTTAGATGAAACTTAAGGGCTTGTGTATAATAGTCAATCTCCACTAGAGAAATTTTGTATCTCTCAACTAACACTATTTTTGGAAGCCATATACTTCTTTTTATAGGTGCATATGATGTTTGTGGTGGTTCCATCATGCTAATGGTATGTGACTATGATGGTGGAGGAGGTGTAACTACCTATATATCCCTCAAGGAACCTCTCTCTACTATCATGACATCTAAATATGCCTCTATCCATATCACTTGACCACCTAAAGTCATAACCTATGACTTTGCTACCATGAGCTATGTTTATATGGCTAAAGCCTACCCTATAACTACTGTCAACTACCCTTGTAGCACTATCACCTATCCCTATAGAACCTATACCTATGCCTTTGTTATGTCCCTAGCTTGAATCATAGCATATATCTCTTTGTCAATGGATATAATATCGATTGGTACTCTCCACGGGATTATGGCATAATGTCCTACCCATTATGCTCTATATGCCCTCATACAACTTGCATCATTGACTCCTCTAACTAGGAGATCCTCAATGTCAATACCCTCTATCTCTTGTGGTAATGGTAGGGGTATCTCTATGTCGTCCCTCCTATACCATGGCATGTTAGGAGTTAGTCCCTATAAAAACCCATACTGGTGCTTGATATGCTCTGTTGGTATCCTCTCCACCTCCTCAGCTCTCCTATCATGCACCCACCTCATACTCTAGGTGACTCTGATATGTATCCTCTACAATAGAAAAGGAGGAAGTGTCAAATATGGTCTGCATTTAGTATTAACTAGTATCAAGGTGTCCAACATCCTCTTATAGTACTCAATATCTTTGACTATACCATCTATCCATGCATGGGCCATAGAATCTCTCCACCATCTGAAGTCAACTATGTATCCTACTATGATGGTGATGAGGAGGCCTAATAGTCAAGTCATTATGATATGCTCATAGGCCCAATAGTGTAGAAGGTGACCCATATAAAGGTTATATTATTATCATAATTTTATCCCCCCTAGCTCTCTATATAGCTATGTGAGGAACAAGGTACCCCAAGAAAATACCATCCTCTACTCTTGCATGTCAGCTAGTACACCTATCAAAGTCACTAAAAATATACTATCATCCACATCTGGTAATGCATAAATAGTCACTCCAATCATGAGCATGATTGTGGGTCTATGCTCATCATCATCACCCTCATATAAGGGATCATATGTGAAGTTAGTGGAGTGGTACTCTATCTCCCCAAAATGCTCTCCAAATAATGTGCCCATGAGCACATCGTACTCATCTTGAATACAAGCATATAATTTGACACCATATATTGGTAGCCTCAATATATGATATACATCCTTTAGTAGGACTATCATCTTACCTATGGGAAGATGGAAGGTGTTGGTGGTTGGATCCCACCATTTTATCAATGCCACCATTAGGCTCACATCCCTCAGAACTTGATCATATCTCTAAAAGCCTCTTAGGCCAACTAAAGTGATTTACTCCCACTCGCTAGGAGTCACATTAACTTGTATCCTTGATATAAAATTTAGGAGTTGATACCAAAGTATGAGCTCCTATCTACATGTAACCATAAACATGCACATCATTGAAACCAAGAACTATTCATCTCAACCAACCCTTCTTCTAACCTAGTTTCCCCTTTGGGAGAACTACATTGGCTTGAGACCCTTCATAGGGTTATGTGAGTAGCACTCAGTTGAAATGAGGTCTCTTAAGGTTAGGTCAGCCATTTTCACCTAGTGATTAACACCTAACTAGTTTCTTTATGAGCCTAACCTTTTCCTACACTCTAAATGATCATAAACCCTCCAGTGTGTAACCTATGGTTTTCTAAATACAGCCTTTACTCCCTAGGTTCCCAATTTCACTCCTAATAACCATCTTTCACCCCTCTCTTCTTGTGCCATAATTTATGTCAATCCCTACATGACTGATATTGGTCCCTTAGACTGTTCTTAGTCCTTTGTGGGTTGACTGACATTGGCTGAAGCTATTGATATTGATGACTAGTTTAGCCATTGAGTTGAACCATAAAAACTCACCATACCCTTTTTATACCCTAAAAATACCCTCAAACCTCCCCAACTTACCTTAATCTCCCCAATTTCACTTTATAACCTATAGTTACTCTTTTCCCCCATCTTCCTTACCCTTTTCTACCCCTATTTCAAAATTTTACAAAATCATAATTAAATTGCAAATTAGGTGTCTAGTGGTCCTACCTCATCCAATCGATGATGGTGGGTTGGGATGGTAGGTGTTGAGGTATCCACTCTAGCTACAGGGTCTCCAATCACAGGTGTAACCATCTTAGTATAAAATCCACTCATGTGGTCTAATGGTGTCTTGTAAGTGCTCACCTCACTCCACACACTCTCAAGTGCTCAACAACTCATCTCCACCACTCAAACCTCACCACCTATCTCACACATGAGACAAAAGTTATTTTTTCACACACAAAACTCTAGATCTTAGTATTGGCAATCAAAAAATGACAAATGAGATTTGAGGTGGCCATCAAACCCTTTTTGTTGGGTTTAGTCAGTCATCGATGTCAACATTTTTATACCCTAGGCCACTGATGTTGGATGATACCCACAAATGATGGTTATGCCACCAATATCAGCCACCTCACTAACGTCAATCACCCTTATCTAGGAAACACAATTACCAATACTCCATACCTCAAAATTTTCTCTTAACTAAGAGCATGTCACTCTTTCATAGTCTAAAATGGATGAAATTAGGGGAAATTGGAGATCACACATATCTCCCAATCATGATAGCTAGCCATGGGGTTCACTGACATCTCCTTCAACCATGATGAATGACTTGGAGATCATGTATATGTCCCCATCCTAACACACCCTTTGTGATGACATTATTTTTGTCATTAAGCTAGCTAGCACTATGATTTATTTGAATTTGGCTTTTTCATAGGCATTGTAGATCATAACCTTGACTAGTCCTTATTGTCTACAACCATTTTGTGTCTTCTAAGATCACTTCCATTTTTAGATAATTGGGATACATTAACCATTATGGATGAACCGTTTATGGTTTTAACCTGATCAACTATCACCTATATATAATATGAACTGATTATTTCTATTTACATCCTCTTGACCTATTGACCATTTGACCAACTTTGGCATGAAGTACTATTGCTGTGTCACGTTATTGCCACATTTCCACTTCCCACCTAACATTACCCACATATCTTCTTTCAAAATGATCACTAATTATGGTTTTATTACCGTTGATCCCCATTTTAAGGGGGGATACATCATCCCATCCTTAGGGTAGCAAACCTCTAATTTTGTCTCATAGCTTATGCATACAAGTTACAAGACAAAAAGGGGAAAATGTAGACACTAGAATTATGCTAATCCCTTGCATGATGACGTAGGTCACATCACCCCTCAGCCCCTTTCTTATTTAATTCCCTAACCTATGTCTTTACCCTTTAGGTACATCTAATTAATTTAATTAATTAATTAAAGCAGCTAAATCTCCTTTGGCCACCTCACCCTATGATCTATTCTCACCCTCTGACTCATTCTAGGACCTGGTCATTCTATCCTAACCACCTAAGACCTATTATTCCACCCTCATAACTCATTAACTACCTAACCACCTATTGACCTTGTGTTATGACCATTTTCCAATGGGAAAACCCATTTTGTCAATGTAATAAGTGGGTTAAAAGGCCAAATTTAGCCTATTTTACCTAGTCTTGGGAATCAACATCTATTATCCCTCGACCGACACTGATATACCCACTGACATTGATTACTTAGGCCTGATTCTAAATTTTCCATAGGGTCAAAAATTCATTGATTCAAATATATATTTTGTTATCATAGCATTCTAGCATCATTATTGACATCTAAGCTAATCGTCACTCTACACAAATTATTCTAGATTAGGAATTGATAAACTACATAGTTTTTTTAGCATCATGGACTAGAAACATAAACTTTTCCCTGTCTATTCATTCACTTGTTCATTAAGCCTCATTAGAGCCATTTATCTAGCATATTTACCCACCTATCCAACCCAACTATGTACATTTTAGTGTTTTTGCATATTTCAAAGTCATTTTATATTGGTTTTGAAAATATACTATTTAACTACTTACATATCCTAAGCTTCCTCTATGGAGGAGTTGTAACACTCTCCCACATCCATCTCTCTACCTTAGCATATCAACCTCTACCTTACCCTTCCTAAATCTTACTCACCCCCTCATGACTCCTCATGATCCCTTTACAAGAATACAACTTTATTTCCCTTCTTGAAAAAGCCTTTCATAACCCCACTACTATCATTAACCCAACCAATATCAATTATCTAGACTGACATTGGTGACCTAAACTAACATCGGTCACTTAACTAACATTGGTCACTATGTTTTTTACACCAACCCCTAAAATTCTCCCCAACAACCTCAACAAGACACAATTTCCCTACCCAGCCTACACTATATTTTTCACTGATATGTTTAGAATTGTAGCATGGTAGATAATATTATAACCCTCTCACTCTCTCTCTCTTTTCATTTATGTTTATTTTAAAACTCTATTTCTAAATAGTGGACTATCATCCTAGGGATGTGTTACGCTTCCTTGAATAAGTGCGTAGCTTATAATCCCATACATATCTCTACTAAAAACAATTCTATTTAGTATTTTCTTATACATAGGTGTGTTCCTCCACAAAAAGGAGGATTTCTCACAACATCTATAATGGTGCACATAATTCTAATTACTTAATCACTTATCCCTAGCATTCATACTTCTATTTCTTCCTTTTAGAATAGATAGCAAAAAATGATAGAAATAATGACCTATGATTTTTCTAATATTCAATACTTCCTAATAATCTTAATTTTTAATTAGTATCTCCAATACCTCTTTGAGTCTTACTCAATGATCATAAATATCTTTCTTCATCATCTGCCTAAATACATCTGTGAGTACTTAACTGAGAGGATGTCTTACTAGGGTTGAGGGTAATCCTCTTAGTATAAGAGGGTGAAGAGATTGAAACACATCCAAAAGATATAAACACCATATGATCAATTTTGTGTTCCTTTATTATATTCTTTGTGATCTTCTCTGTAACTTTCAATAATAAACAAATTTTCCATTGCAAGCCTCTGACTTGACTATTTCATCTACAAGAGTCATACATAGTCATTGAAGTTCATACACTACATATATATTTTAGGTTGATATTTTATGGTATTATAAATTTATATATATGTTTAATAATATGTATTTGATGTTTTAAAACCTCTAAGTCTTCACGATCTTGGGCTCATGAGTCATAACCATACACCTACATGTCTGTAGACTTGTGGGTGGACAAGAACCTCTAATGAATCCACTTATGAATCGTCCTGAACTCTCCTTTCCTTCTTAGACACAAAATTATTATCATACGATCTTATTCATCACTAACACTTAAAATTTGGACATTTTAAACTATTGTTAGGCTCTTTTCCATCTCAAACCACCTTGTTCCTTTATTTTTCTAACACCTACAAACCATTGACTTTGTATCCTTTACATATTTAGTATATTTAGGCTTATATGATTACTTATAATGGATTTTTTGATTTATATAATATTAAATACAATTTTTATTGAGTGAAGATCATCATCTTCAAGTATGATAACATCTTTTCCCTTTAGTGACCCTACCTACAACTCAACATGACTATAAATCTAGCTTCTTCTAGGGGCATGCATGCCAAATGAGTCCTGGAGGATCATAAATTAATATTTTTAAAATTCCATAGAATCTTCCTTATTTATATCATGCCTCTAAAATACTTCAATTTACCATTTCAAGAATAAAAATGAGCGTGTGTGGTTTTTTAGGGTTTAAGACCACCTTAGAGTCTTAGTGATTATTCATAAAGGAGAGGGAACTAATCTGAGAACCAATGCCAAAACTATAAATTCAATTATACTCCCTTAATCTTCCTAAAAGCTTATGTCATCACTTTCTCTCTCTCTCTCTCCTCTATCCATACCAAGCATATGAAGTTGACCATTACAGTCTGCTAAGAACCTGATGGAGATTTTGATGCAAATTTTAGCTTCTTAGGACTTGTATAAGAATTTTATCCATGGAAATGACTTGAGGAAGGTGAAAATACACTCTATATATGTTTTCACGTAAATATGGATCCTACAAGTTTTTAAAAGTGCCTATAACTAATTTCTTTAGAGTGATTCTCTCTTTTGTTCATTGAACCTACAAAACTAACTATGATCTAACATTACTAACATATATGTAAGCTAGATAAATCCTTCAAAATATTTGATAAGTGTGTTTATATGGAAATTTTATCTTCTTTATATTTGACATGCATTGGACTTGGCCACATGCACCATACTCTTGCATGACATTTACCTTAATCTTTAAAAAACAAGATTAACTTATCTAAAGATGTGTAAATTATTCATGCAAGGTGGTCAAAGGGTGAAATAAATTTAAGATACAATTAAGAACATTTGACACCTTTTGGGTTGACTTTATCACATCATGGTATAGCTATATTATCACAAGACTTAATAAGTATCATTACCTTAAACTTGTCAAAACAACCTTAAACTATGTTAATAAGGCCTCTAAAGGACCATTTGAAGACCTCAAAAGGAATGGAATATATATGAATAAGGATAGAAAACATGACAAGTCAAGTCTTTAATAAAACCCTTTAGTGGTAGCTATATTTTGGCTAACATCTTTGGTGGTCTTTTGGGGATGCTTTCTTGCTAAGTATGTTAATCTAGTTGCCTTATCCATCCATTGGGATATGGACCCATTTGTCATCAAACTATAAAACTTGTATGGGACCTTGACCAAGATAAGATAGTTGAATTAACCTAAAAACACACACAATAAAATAACAACACACAAATCAAAGGAAACTAGACACACCCACATAAAAAATAAAAACAAGACAAAACACAGACTTATGCCAATGAATCATTTAGAGAAGACACGACATAAGTAATATACTATATAAAACTAACCTCAACATTTATTCCTATTTTAGGATAAAATGGGAAGCTCTTGAGATCACCATAGAAACATTAAATTAGATTTTCACATGTTGAGTGGAGTCTAATTATGAGTTATTCATGTAGTGAGAGGTTCTACATGTATTTGGAGATATTAGCATGCTCATGGTATCTTTGAACAATAACTATACCTTCTTGGTTCATTCCCTTATTCATGAATTAACTATGTGAGTCAAGGACCAAATCATACTCATTCCAAACTTGTATGGTTGGTATAAACAAACTCATTTTTATCTCATTAATACACTGCTCTTAGTCAAGATAAATTATCTTAGATGGATCTTGTGGCATGATTGTAGGGTTGGATTCAAAGAGAAGTGCATTTTGCTTCTTTAGAGCTTGAGGTAAATGAAGTTTAGTTTTCTTTTAAAATAATGAAAAAGAACCTACAAATGCATTTATGGGTTGATAACCAATTTAATAACATCAAAGAAGTCATCTTTAAATGAAGTAACCTCTTAGAATGGCAAGTTTAGAGAGCTGATTGTTTCTTAATTAGTAAATTGCTTGACTAAACTATTTTCCTTAATCTGAATCAAACCACAACATCTCTTTAAAAATGTGTAACCTAATCTTATAACTTCAAATAATTATTCCAATTAAACTTCACCTAGTTCTAGTTCACTTCGACCTTCTTCAAGCTTGATAGGAGCTAATATAGAGGTAGTCACAACACAATTTGACAAGGAATTATAATTTATACCTATTTGATAATACTCCTAGAATTAGAAACAATTTTTTCCACCTCTAATGAATCTTTAGGGGCTTCTTCTTCTATTATAATAACCTAATCAGCACCTTGTTCACATTGGGAAAGACCATCTCTCTCAAGGTCTACTATCGCTTGATCAACTTGTACTCCATCAAGGTCACCTTTCTCTTCAAATTAAAATCCTTATTTGCATCTCTTTTCCCAAAATGGTGTTCTAATGATGAGATCTTCCTCACATACACTTAAATTATCCTCTTCATATCATTCTTGGGAATGATCTTTAGTTACAACTTGACTATTTTCCTTAAAGAGGGGATTCTCAACCTCGCAAACTAGTTTTAATCTCTCATGATCAATGAGTTTGTATCTTTATTACCTCTATTAATAAATGAATACCTCAAACTTTTAAATGTTTTGGATTCCAATTTTATCCACAATGACTTAATTTTTCATTTGAGTGCTCTTTTGAATTGATTTCTAATATGGGAAAGGCTTAGGTTTTTCAATATTCTTAATTTATTTCCACTATGGAAAGACCTTATCCCTTTGAGGAGGGATGGGTGGGGCTTGAATAGGTTCAGGTTCTTCCTTGATCTCAATTCCCCAATCTAGACTTATTCCACTTTGTTTATCCCATGACTTCACCACTTGATTCTAGCTTGGAATCTTAAAGGATTTCATGGGGGGTTATTGATGAAGGGGAATGGAGTTTTGTGACAAAATAGCCTCATTATTTTCCCTTTAAGTAGTAATTAAACTCTATAATTATGATTTGTTTTGATTTTAAACCCTTTCAAAAATAACCTTTTTCCTCTTTTGGATGATCTCTTGGATTGATTTCCATGATGAGAAAGCTTGAGGGGTATGTGAAGGAATTGGGATACTTTTAAACTCGCTTCAATTGATTTTTTGAGGAATAATGGGTGGCACAAAAGTGGTATGAAGTGGTATAAGAGAAGACACATGATATTAATAGCACTAAACTTATTGCCCTTCATGAACTATTAGATTTTCCTTTATACCTTGAATTAGGCCACTTATATCCATCATGTCACTAGTGATTCTTTACCAAAATTTTCCCTCAATAGATACCCACTCTCTTTTTATCAGCTATAATGAGTCTCTAAAATTTTGAATGAGATGACTAGGATTACTTTGACCATTTTCCCTTTGTGTTTTGAGCCCAAATCATATACCTTCTATATCCCAAGAGGGTTTGCTTGAAGCTTGAGATAAAATAACATGGAATGTGGATATGTTGACTATGTCATGTCCCCTTTTTAGTTGACATCACTCAGAGTTGATGATTAGCCTATCATGCGACCCTCGTAGGCTGATAGGATGGATAGAGGGTCTTGATGGAGCTTAGCTTGGCTTTGACTAGTAGAATTTGTCTAGTTGGCTTTCATTTAGGCTCTTTTAGACACATTTGCCTAAGCTCCTATTATATAGGGATTTTTGGCACTTAGAAGAGCATCCCTGTTATGGTATGGTCATGTGCAGAATCACTCCCTAGTTTACCAGCTTCAGATGATTCGAGGATCCGACATGTATTGAGGGAGATATTAATATTTGATTGATTTAATTAAATATTAATTATTTGGCCTATTTTTAATTATGAAACCCTAATTCTTAATTATGAAACCCTAATTAGGGTAAGCACACCTTTTAGAGGATATAAGGGTTTCCCATTAGAGGGAGAGCCATAATATGATTGATTATTGATTATTAATTTTGAAGAATTTTGCTAAGGGTTTTTCTGAGAAGACTGAGCCAAGGGTTCCAGTATTCCATTTGCATTAGAGAACGTCCAATCTTCAGTGTGTGCAATTTATAGGTTGTGATTAGCTTCATACATAAGTTGTCATTGAGATTTACAGGTATTTATTTCATTAGGGTTTGATTTAGTAATTGTTCAGATTAAGATCTTTTGTATTAGAACCATTTTTTCTTGAGATCGGGCGTCCAGCATATAGGCCATGCTATACTATATTTTGCCACTGTATGGAATGTGTATAGATCTATACTAGGCCATACCAGCTGAATCATAGATTGAAGAATGGTGTTGTTAGCAGTTGTAGGCTATAGGGAAGTACAGAGACTGACATCGGCATCCCATATATCGACATCAACTGACTGAAGACCGACATCGGCAGAGTGACCGACTGACAGAGATCGACGTCGGTAGTATATCAACCGATGATGGTAGTATAACTAACATCGGCAACTGTGTGTCGACACAGCAACCTGAACAGTCTAGATTTAGAGTTATTTTCCATTTTGCTAGAAGAACCAGGTTTTTAAGACAATATTCTCATATTATTTTTATATGCATGACAAAGATTTAATATTGTAATCATCGGGAAGGATAATACGATCATTGATTTGCTAGATAAGATATTATTTTGCTATTTATTATTTATTTGAAATTATTTTGCAAAAATTCCAATTTGTTCTTATTTCATACAAAAAACACAAAAAAATCAGAATACACAGAAAACAGTCAAAAAATATTTAGCTTAAGAGATCAGGGAAACTAGGGGTTACTACAGTGGTATCAGAGCTTTTGTTTTGCCATCTTATTGGTTAGATTGGTCATTGAATCAGTGAATTAATCATGGGTACTTCAAGTACTCAGAAACAGTGGGATAAGACTATGGAGAAGCTTAAACAAAGTTTTAATATGCTGATTGAAAACCAGAAGAGGATGAATGAATGGATTTCACACCCTACAATTGAAGACAAATTAGCATGGTATATGACATCCATTTTTAAAGGGTTCACATCACAAAACAATAAGAAGGAGAAACAAGAGGATATGAGGGCAGCCATGGGGAATGAGTTGTCTATATCATCTTTGCAAGAAGCTTCACTTGAGACTTCTACATTGGAGGCCAACATAGAGCATGCTAATGAAATGGATAGTAATGGTGTGGATGTTTTGGATGATCATATTGCTACTTCACCTTCACATCATGCATATCATACTTGAAAGGATGTGAAAAGGACACAAAATTTATGTGATATGTGGTCACAAAGGGCCAAGGAAGCTAGATTAGTGGCTGCCAATGCGAGAAAGCATCTTCGAGGCATAAAAGGAAAGGTCAATCTCTCAAACATGGAGAGATAGAAAGGAGTCACAATGGGGTCTTCTTGTGATGACTTACAATGAGATCTATAGGAGTCGTAGTTTCAGTTAGAGGAGGTGACTGTGGATTTGGATCATTTGCGGTCTTCACCAGCGCCAGACCCAGTTCATTCGTATGTTGAGGTGGTTGGTGGTGAGTACGTTCTTGTAGTTGTTGCTGAGGCACATGTTATTGGGGTTGACACACATGTTCAGGATTTGGGAGTACTTGGTCCTGATGAGTTTTGGATACCAATGGAGTCAAGTCTCTAGATTGATTCTTCTCACATAGATGACAGTGTGGTATAGTTGGTTATGCCACCTCTATAGAGGGATCGGTTGTGGTGTGTGGGGGAGTATGTTGATGCTTTTGCATATAATTTTTACTACACTAAATTGTTCATGAAGTATTTGTTGGATAGTGTAGGTGTTCTTCTAGACTCACATAAAGTGACCGAAGGTGTTCTCATCCGAGGTACTAATGTTATTAACAGATTGGGTGGGGAGATTATAGTGATCCTTTCTACTATGCTACCTCACAGGGATTTTGAGGTGGGGTTTGTTGAGCAGATTTCACAGGGTCCTATCTAGCCTACAGTGACTCAGAGTTAGAGATTGGAGTCATTTTTTGATTCCCAATTCTGTGATGGTGAGCTAGTAGTAGAGTTTGGGGGTTCTTACCAGCATTATACGGTGGGGTATGGTCATTATTTTTCTTTTGACTCAGAGATAGAAGATTGGATTTCACACAAGTGTAGATCGGCTCCAATTTCTTACCATCCATTATGGGATGGGCTAGCACCATATTTTGTAGATGGAATTGATGGTTTGAGTTGTCCATTCTACTTGGGTTATGATACTTCGAGAGTTTATTTCTCATGGGTTCTTGACTATGGTAGTTGTGCTTTTAGAGTTTGGTTGAGTAGTATTTGCCAATTTGATTATGGGTTCCTCTTGGTTATATTTTAGAGGATATTGTAAGAGCTTGCATTGATTAATAGCAGTGTAGATCATGACTACATTTTGGATCCAGGTGGAGTGATTGGTTTATTGTTCAGCGATTGTTTGGGGATAAGCAATTTTAGGAGGGGTGGATTGTCATGTCCCCTTTTCAGTTGACATCACTCAGAGTTGATGATTAGCCTATCATGCAATGCTCGTAGGCTGATATGATGGATAGAGGGTCTTGATGGAGCTTGGCTTGGCTTTGACTAGTAGAATTTGTCTAGTTGGCTTTAATTTGGGATCTTTCAGACACATTTGCCTGAGTTCTTATTATATAGGGATTTTTGGCACTCAGTGGAACATCCCTGTTATGGTATGGTCATGTGCAGAATCACTCCCTAGCTCACCAACTTTAGATGATTCAAAGATCTGACATGTATTGAGGGAGATATTAATATTTTATTGATTTAATTAAATATTAATTATTTGGTCTATTTTTAATTATGAAACCCTAATTCTTAATTATGAAACCCTAATTAGGGCAAGCACACCTTTTAGAGGATATAAGGGTTTCCCATTGGAGGGAGAGCCATAATATGATTGATTATTGATTATTGACTTTGAAGAATTTTTCTAAGGGTTTTTCTGAGAAGACTAAGCCAAGGGTTCTAGTATTCCATTTACATTAGAGAACGTCCACTCTTTAGTGTGTGCAATTCAGAGGTTGTGAGATATCAGCTGATCTATTGCCAATTCAAGGGATAGCTTCATACAGAAGTTATCATTAAGATTTATAGGTATTTATTTCATTAGGTTTTGATTCAGTAATTGTTTAGATTAAGATCTTCTGTATTAGAACCATTTTTCTTAAGATCGGGCGTCTAGCATATAGGCCATGCTATACTATATTTCATCACTATATGGAATTCGTATAGATCCATACCAGGCCATACTAGCCAAATCATAGATTGAAGAAGGGCACCGTTAGCAATTGTAAGCTATAGGGAAGTTTAGAGACTGACATCAACATCCCATATACTGACATCGACTGACTAAAGACTGATGTTGGCAGAGTGGCCAACCAACAGAGATTGACGTCGATAGTATATCAACTGACAATGGCAGTATAACTGACGTCAGTGACTGTGTGTCAACACAGCAACCCAAACAATCTAGATTTAGAGTTATTTTCTAGTTTTCTAGAAGAACCAGGTTTTTAAGACAATATTTTAATATTATTTTTATATGTATGACAGAGAGTTAATATTGTAATCATCTGGAAGGATAATAAGATCATTGATTTTCCATATAAGAGATTATTTCACTATTTATTATTTATTTGAAATTATTTTGCAAAAATCACAATTTGTTCTTATTTCATACAAAAAACACAAAAAAATTAGAATATATAGAAAATAGTCAAAAAAATATTCAGTTCTAGAGATTAGGGAAATCGGGGTTTCTACAGACTAGGGGTAACATGGTATTGATAAGGTTGATTAGAGGTATGAAAGGGATTATACATAGGTTAACTATCCTGGTATGACTATTGAGGCAAATAGGGAGGGTAATACTCTTGATATCAAGGCTAATAAGAACCAACATACTATTGATAAGGTTCAACAAACTACTGACAAGGATCAACATGAATTTGATATAGTTCATCAACTTGTGTGAAAATAAATAAAAACCAAAATCAGAAATGAAACCTCATGATAAGGGAATAAATGAAAGATCATTTTCTTAAAATGGTACTTGGGCCAATACAACTAGTTGAATACATTCTAATTCACCATTGATATTTGTTAAAATGCCTCCAAAGGTTGGTGCACTGAAGAGAAACACCAAAAAGTCTTCAATTAACTATCAATATTTTCCCACTAGTTATGCTAAAAAATTTATAGTTCAAATTTTCACCCTTGAGAGGGTGATTCAATACCTCTCAACTTGAGATATGTAATGGTATTGATCCTAGGTTGTGGGTGACCTTTAAGTGGACCAAACCTTGAGATTATAGGGATAGATCCTCTTAATGTATCAATTAGGCTCTACTACTATATTTTAAAGGGAAATGGAAATAAATAACATGAAATCAAATTAAATAAGGGGGATATACACCAAATAAGTTGATTACTACCAACCATCTACATGTGTACATGTAGACCATGAGACTAAACTTAACATACACTAGTCCTAATTTGAATCTCTCACATTATCATTTCAATGTGGATATTGTGATAGATACCTAGGCTAGGAGGACTAGTCAAGAGGTATAATATGACACTAGTGAATAGACAAACTCACTCAACATTTACAATACATTTACACACTTTACATGACCTATGAAAGAAGCTTTAAAACTACATATAGGTGTTAGAATAGGAAAACATTCCAAGGAAGAATAAACAAATCACTTGATAAGATGAACCATCCCTAAACACACACTATGTATAGTGATAGAAAGAGGTAAAACTACTAGTATTTCATTAATCAAAGGCATACAAATGGGTGGAACATTTCCATACCTAGGTTAAGGATCCATACAAATCCAAATAAGGATGTATATATAGTAAAATGTGAGATGAAGAGAGAGAAGTATCATAGGAGAGACTCTTGCCAAGTATCTGCTAATGAAAGAGTAAGTTACAAGAATGAAAGTTTGAAAGTAAATAGTTATGAATTCCTTAAACATGTGTCATATTTTCCTAATCATGGTTTTTAATAGATTTGGTGTAGGATATTTCATTTCTTCAATGATTCACCATCCATTAAAAAATTACTCATCTTGGCTTGTGAAGGATGACAAATGGAATTTTTGGTCATAAATTCACCTTAAACTTCCATCTACCATCCTCTTTAACACTTTGCATTTGTTTATGAGTCTTCTTACACTAACATTTTAATGATGATCATACCTCCTTAGGTGTCTTGAAACCCATTAGTCTCACTATGCCTTTCTTGTCCAAATGTCTCAAATCTTACTTCCATCCTTATGACTACAACTTATCTCCATTAAAGGGATCTCTTAGTCTTTAAAAACTTGTATCACTCCATTTGGATTAATTAAAAACTCTCAAAAAATTAATTTTAAACCTAAATCCCATTCTTGCCTTTAATTCCTTTTATCTCTCAAAATGTACAAATATCCTTGTGTGTAATAATCTACAAATTCTCCTAAAAAAAGCATGGATTTAAGTACCCAGTATGTTCTTACAACTCTATGAAAATTTTCATGACCAAAAATTAAGTGAAAGTACACCTATAAATATATTTATCTCTATTTAACCCTCAATTAGATCACTAAGCCTAGAAATTTAGATTTGGTTTCATACCTATCTCACACATGTGAAACTCCAAGTAAGTGTGTAATTAAATTTTAGGACCTCAAAATTATTCTACATGTCAAATGTTATGGTTTAGATCCTTGTGTAGGTTGGTGAACCAATAAATGATCAAAATCCTAGTCTTTCACAATCATTCTCATACTACCTTCATGAAATAGACCCATACAAGTATTTCTAGGGTCAAATATATGTATTATTGGACCTACGGAAATATAATGCACCATGGATCACTTTTTCCAATAGTCTACATTTGCTAGGATATCAAACACCTTGTTTTGATCATAAAACCTTTAAAAAACACAATATTTAATGAGTACAATCAAATGTCATGGTAAGGATATTCCTAGAATGAGCAATCATAACCATATCTTTTCAAGGGAAATTCAATGCTTTAGGATGAATATCTTTCACTTTTTTATGCATCAAGCTCTAGACGTTCTTGGGTTCTTAATGATAGTTCATAAATGTTAGGGCCTTAAACTATAAACTAATGCCAATATATTTGAGTGGAAAAGTGTCCCTAACTATCCATAATATATTTAGGTCCCATACAATTTTTTCATACATATCCAAGTGAATATTTAAGTTTATTGAGTGATTGGTAAGTATTATGTGCACTTTAGAGAAAGTTTTAGGCCAAAATGGCCAATAGGGGATCTTTACCAACAAACAAACACTCTTACACACCCTTAACTCTCATAAATAATCTCTCAAGTGTGTTTAAATCCTTATTCATTCTCCTTTCATCCTTTAGGTTGAGATTTCCAATAGTAGGGTTTGAGAATGACATTAGGCCTAGAGACCTAACTATTGTGTTTCTTGCACTTTCTAACAATAAAGAATTCCTCAGTATATTTCATATATATGAGTATTATAATCACTCATTGAACCTTTTGAATCATATTTATTGGTTTGAGAAATCTATTTTACCCCCTCTTCCACACAATGCACAATCTACCAATTGAAACATGGATGCACTATTGTAGGTGAATTGTTAATATTACTTCCATTTTCTTCACTTTGAGGTCTAAGACAGGTTTTTGGAATGTATAATACCATTGAATACAATTTTTATAAGCATCTCTAAAAGTATTGGATGGTGATAGGACTGATTAAGGCCAAACAGGTCTCTTCCAATGTGAGATTTTCATTCTTTTGATTAAGAGTATGGACCTAAGAGTCTGTAGACATGTAGGTCCACATTTGGACCTTATTTAGACCATTGATTTAATACTTTTGAGAATATTAGAGTCTTATTATTAATTAAGGGTCTGAGTTGACTAAACCAATAAATAAATATGTAATAATTAAGCTACTATTTGTATAATTTAACTATATTTTTAACCTTTCTATAAATAGTAATAAGGGAGAGAAAATAAGACATAGCTAGAAACTGACTAAGATGGATGCTACAGGGTCTAGAATTCATTTTGAAAGAATTATATAGTGTCATAAATTAGCATTTAGCCTTAATTTTATGATTGGAGGGGAGTACCAAAATAGGACACCCTAGGGTCAGGTGATATAGTCCTCTTTTGCCAGTGTTGTCTAAGAGACTTGAGCTTTCTGGGTTTTGTTCACTGTGTCCATGTGAGTGTACTTATGAAATTTTAACTATTATATGTCCAAAAAACAACTTATATATATAATTTAGTCTTCAAACCCTAGAATCCATTATGCTTTAACAAACTTTGGGAAATAGGGGGGTTAGTGTGTGTAAGATATATTGAATGTGTATCAACACCCCTTATATGGGCATGCTACCTACATACTAATACTTTGAAGAGGGATCAAGCCATATGTAGTTCTCCCACTTTACGTGTTTTATGAAATTATGTGTATGAAGATACACAATACTAAAATTAGGTATGCTTGAGGTGGGTAGGGATTGGGGTAAGGATTTGAATAAGCTTATAGTTGTATTAGATGGATGTATGTAGAGAATAGGGAAATTTGCCTCAGTGGTTGAGCTTGTATTATTTCTTGCTTTTGTAATATTTACCAATCCCTTAGAAATAAACTTTGAATATGATTTTATAGGGATTTGTTTGTTATTGGTTGAATTTATTCATGTTAGTATGACAAGAATAAGAATAAGAAATAAAAAGAACTGAATATTAGAGGTAAAAACTTCACTTAGATAGGAGCACCAAAAATAGAAACCTTAGGGTCTGGTGCTATATAACAAGTTAGGTGATATAGTTCTGAAGGAATGGGACCTAGGGGGATGGAATCATCATTGTAAATGCTACTTGAAGGAGGTGGAACCACTATCTGGAAGGTTACAGATGACTAGGAATCAAGGAAAAGATGCCTATAAGGGTCATGAGTGAAAATAAGAGGGATCCATGGGTTGGGTGTCACAAGCCACACTCAGGTTACCAATTTTCATATTTTATATGACTACATTCCCCCCCCCCTTTATTCTAGTGATGCATAAAAAAAAATAGGATAAAGAAAAAATAGAATTGTACATGAACCTACCCGTAAGGGTGAAGCTCATAAAGCTATGTGATGTTAGGTGTGCATAGAGAGAGCATGTTATTAAGTGTAAATATATAAGAGAAAACAAAGAATAGATCAATTCTTACTAGATACACTATATCTAAAATAAGAACATATAAATTTGTGTAAGAGAGAGAGGAAGAGAATGGAATGAATACACATCACTAGGTACATGAACTAGTATAAAAATTGTTGTTATTTTGAGTGATGTTATGTAATGCTAGATGATTTTTTACCAAGAGTAATATTATTAAAGGAGTTGAGTATTCAATTCCCTGAGAGTGGCTCAAGAATGTAAAGGTTGTCCCTTTGGATCCATCATTTCCCACTAAGTGAATCTATGTGATCATGTATGTGTGAATAGATGTTTGGACTTTGTGTTCAATCCTTTTGAGTAGGTGGCTCAAAAATACAAAAGCTAGCTAGTCCTTTGGCTTCATCATTACCCCATGAAGTGAACTATGAACTGATATCAATATGAAACATGTGTCATATGAGATGTCTCTTGAAGCCCATGAATTATCTATAATATGATAATGTGACATGGATAGCTGAATTTATGTTGGAAACTAGGCCACTCTTGGCCACTATGAAAGGTGAAGATTAGGCTTATATGAAATCCACTCCAAAATTAAGAACTAGGCTTATATGAAAGCCACTCTAAAATGTGGAGTTTAGGCTTGTATTAAAGCCACTCTAAAATGATACTAACCACCTAAAAATGGAATAAGTCACACAACTACTGAGAATTCTTGGGTAATTTACTAAACTTAGAAATAAAAAAAGATAAATATGTCATGCACATTACCCATAATCACTAGTGTCTATAACATGGATTCTAATTTAAAATATATACTAACTTTCCCATCTAAAACTAGAAGTGAGAGACATCATGATATGCATGATGCCCCCTATATCTGGATTCTCTAAGAAAAAATATATTGAAATTATTATATCTAAACTGGTCTGAATGTGCAAAAATGTATCTAAACCTAATTTTCTACCTGTTTCTAGAAAAACTATTTTTTTTAGATATTTGGAAATTAGCACTAAAAATAGACACCCTACTATATAGTGCTATAATCTAATCTTGGTACTATTGTCTTGGGTTAATTTTGATGACTATTCTAGAATCGTCACTATTTTCCTAGTCTATTCTACCTAGTTTGAAGTCTGGTTGTTGTTCTAGATGTTCTAAAAATTGATTTTTTTACTGGTAGGAGATATGATCTTTGTGGCAAAACCCTTATTTTCCATCCCTCTTCTAAGGGTAAGAATGAATACCCTATAATGACTTCCATAAAAAGAAAGAGCCCTACAAGTATGTAATACTACAAAGATACATGATATAGTAATGATAATTGACAAGATATCTCAAGATATAACATGGTTTTTAGTGAGAGATTGTTAGATCAACAAAGGTATGGCTAGATAGATATAATAATGTAATAACATGTAAAATGTACTAAATTGTAACTAAAAGTCTAGTTAGTTATTAGTTGCTAATTGTTAAGGAGGGATGGAGCATGATGTCCATCATAGCATCTAAGAAAGCAATAAAATGCATGATGTGGATCATGGAATTGAAAATAATGAGAAGAAAAAAAGTAATAATCACATAATTCAAGAAGAAATAAGTATACAAGAGTGTCCAGGGAGCAAGCAAACAAGGGACATGGGCACATGTCACTCAAACTAGAAAGTAAGCATACAAGGCATGTTCAAATTCCACATACACATACAATAGAAAATAAGCAATGTTGGTGTGAAATCCAAAATTACAAAGAAGAGTACAAGTAAAGGACATTGGAAAATGTCCTAAGACACACAAAAGAATAGAAGAAAAGGACATTGGAAAATGTCCTAAGGCATGTACAGGAGACAAACATGAACTAACAAATGCAATCACATCTAGCTACATAAATAAATAAAGGAAAGCATGTAAGTATTAGGAATACAATCACATCTAGCTAATCAAAATAGGAAGTGAAAGTATGTAAGACATGTAGTACAATATTAGGTATATTCTATGAAATATGCAAGTGTTATATATTTGAGAGTGTTGATAGAATAATCTATGTAATCTAGAAATTAATGTACATCAACATTATAACTAGAGTGTGTGGTATAGGAATGACATAACCTTGATGGTGTAGTCATGTAGAAGATGCCCCTAGTGGATAGATATATTGATGTATGTCTCAAATGTAGAAGTAAGATACCCCTTCAATGGGTAGAGTGAAGCAATCAATGATCTAGAAGTCACTGCACCTACTCACAGAGGATCAAGTGAAGCATGGTAATGTAGATAAATTAAGAAACAATAGCATAAAATAATAAATTTATTTATAACATAGTAGTATAAATGTAAAGCATGGATGATGCATACAATTGAAATATTTTTGTGTTTTTGAATATTTTAATGTTTTTGTATTTTAAAATATTTGAATAATTTTATATTTTGAGTTATTGTAATGTTTTTTTTATTTTTTATATATTTGAATTTTTTGTATTTTTTATATAATCTATGTACAATCAATCATAAAGAAACTATGTACAAGTAAGGCTGAGGAGAGATGATACTAACTGATGAGTCTCATGGGAGACTCCCTATCATGGTGTCTTGTATCAAAAAAAATAATCATGCATGATTATGAAGCGTGAGGGAATGGTTGTAAATATGACTCTAAATATTTGGATTCATTGTTGGGATCTTGGAAATCATAATAACCTATATTGTTTAGCTTATCATTATCATCTTGATTTTGAACCAATGGAATGTTAGTGTTAACTTTTATTGTATCTAATATTTTCCTTTGATAAATTATGTTTATGAATGATTTTCCTTAGGATGTTCAATAAATCCCAAACCTTGGTGACAAACATTATCAACTACTAGAATAGGAGTAGTGATGCCTTGAGCTTGCTTTCCCAACCCTTGACCTTAATAATTAAACTATTGTAGATATTTTTGACCTAACCCATACTACTTTAAAATTTGAGCATTATTTTGGAGAGGTATATTTGCATCTTTTTTGTGCTTTACCTATGCTTTTGGTACTATTTGTTTCTCTAATTTTGATTTTTAATCCTTTTTTTATTTTGAGTTATGCTTTGGTAACCACTTTTGTATTGTTTCTAAATTTGACCTTTTGTGAATTTTTTCCTATGTCACTATGGATTAAATGCTAAAAATGAATCTATGTGATTCTCATGCATTCTATAATATGCACAATGATATTTGGATCTTCTCACTATATGTAGAAGAGGTAGTTTGATCAACTTAGATTTAATCATTTCCCTTAATACCTGACTTGAAATCTTATTTGATCTTTGAGTGATTTTGTAATCACTATTTGTAGAGTTACTTTTTTGTGATTTATTATCATGTAATAGCTTATTATACATTTGTAAATCTGAAATTAACTTGATCATATTGGTGATTTGATCCCTTAGAGTATCATAAGTGCAAACCCTAGTAATTTTTTAATTGAACATGTAAGCACAAATGTTGAATATGATTTGAAGAAGCTATAGGATTAATTTATGCATTAAGAACAATAGTATAATATGCCTCACATTTGGAGGGGTGATAACATGGACCTAGTTAGAGGGAAAGTAACTATCACCCTCTTGGGGGAGAGGAGGAGAAGGAAATTCTTTCATGTGCATAAGATATGACATTGAAACTTGACATGTGGTTGTTAGATTATGAAATGGATCCTTTAAGTATGTGAGGATTTTATTATTGATTAATTTACACATAATAAAGAAATATCATGTTAAATAAGTCATTATAGTTATAAGTTGTATATCAATATAATTATAAAGAATATTTCACATGAGAGATAGCAAGCAAGGGATAAAGAGCATGAATATTTGCATTAATGCATAAAGAACTATGATATGTGATATGATATTTCTAATATGTTTATCAAGATAAACTTGAAATTTTTTCCATATGAGAGATATAAAGTAATTAATGAAACCTTGTATTAAAGACAAGTAAACATTGCTTTGAAGGAGAGGGATCTTAGTATGTTTAGCAATAACTTTTTTAATATCATCACATATTATGAAAAGTAATCATGAAATTTAAAAATTAAATAAAATTTATAATTTAAATATGCAAGTAAAAAATTAGAAAAATATTGTAAAAATCAACAAGGAATTTACCCTAGGGATTTTAAGGTTTTTATGTGTAAATGAAGTAAGTCAGGTTCACCAAATGATTTAACAATTTTGAGAATATTGGAGTCTTATTATTAATTTAGTTAAGGGTCTGATTTGAATAAATCATTATATAAATATGCAATAATAAAACTACTAATTTGTATAATTTAACTATATTTTAAACCTTTCTATAAATAGTAATAAGGGAGAGAAAATAAGACTTAGCTAGAAACTAACTAAGATAACTATTGCAAGGTTTGAAATTAATTGTGAAAGACTAGAATAATGTCATAAATCAAGATGTAGCCTTTGTTTTATGATTGGATAGGGGCACTAAAATAGGACACCCTAGGGTTTGATTCTATAGTCCTCTTTTGGCACTATTTTCTTGGAGACTTGAGATTTTTGGGTTTTGTTCATTGTGTTTGTGTGAGCCTACCTATGAAATTTTGACTATTGGATGTTCACAAAAATCTATAAAGTAGATTTATTCTTCAAACCCTAAACTCCATTATGCTATGACAAAATTTAGGAAAGAGGGGGGCTTAGTATGTGTAAGATGCACTAAGCATGTATCTGCACCCCTTGTGTGGGCATGTTTTCTACATACCAATACTTCAAAGAGGGATCAAACTATATGTAGTTCTCCCACTTGATGTGCTTTGTGAAATTATGTATATGAAGATGCAAAATGATAAAATTGGGTATGCTTGAGGTGGTTAGGGACTAGTATAAGGATTTGAATAAGCTTTTAGCTATATTATATGGTTGTATGCAGAGAGTAAGGAAATTTCCCTTAGTGGTTGTGCTTGTATTCTTTATTACTTTTATAATATTTACCAACCCTGTATAAATGAACTTTAAATGGGATTTTATAGGGAATTTTTGGTCATGGGTTAAATGTATTCATGTTAGGGTGACTATAAGAGGAATATGAACTAGAAGGAACTAACCATTGGAGGTACAAATAAACTTAGATAGGAGTGTCAAAAATGAACACCATAGGTTCTAGTGCTAAAGTCCAAGTTGGGTGATATAGTCCTAAAGGAATGAGACATAGGGGGATGGAATCATCACTATAAATTCTACCTAGATGAGGTGGAACCATTATCTAGAAGGATATGGATGATTGAGAATCAATGAAAAGATGCCTATGAGGTTCATGAGAGTAAACAAGAGGGACCTATGGGTTGGGTGTTACAATGCACATCAGGTTACCAATTTTCACATTTTATATGAGTACAACCATGAAGAGTAAATATATTAGTTACTATACACTAAAAAAATCCTAAATATTCCTTATAAATCTCTAGATATTATTTTATCACCACATGGTTATTACATATCTATATTACACACACATTACTATTTATACTACTAGATTCCTTGACTGAGCCTACTATTTAAATGACCTGATCTTCATGACCTCTAATTTTTATAATATTTAATACTTACTAATTATATTCATTATTCATTGGTATATCCAATAACTCTTTGAGTCTTACCCTAATGATCATAAATCTCTTTATTCTTCATTTACCTCAATAGGCTTATGAGTACTTAATTGAGAGGATTCCTTATTAGGGTTGAGGACAAGCTTCCTAGTCTAAGAGGGTGAAGATCATGAAACTCATACAAAATATATAAACACCAAATGAGAATATTGGTGTGATTTTATTATATCCTTTTTATTATTCTTTTTAGCCTTCAAAAATAAACAAATTTTCCCTTGCATACCTATGAATGTGACTACTCCAACTACAAGAGTCATGCATAGTGATTGAAGTTCATACACCACCTATGTCTTTTAACTTGATATTATAGAGTTATATGGATTTTTATTTAAATGTATTAGATGTTTAAAAACCTATAATTACTCATGAACTTGGGCTCATGAGTCATAACCATCCACCTTACAAGTCTACAAACTTGTGGGTGGACAAGAACCTCCAATGAATCCACTTATGAATATTTCTAAACTACCCTTTCCTTATAAAATATAACCACTCTTCACATACCATCTTATGCATCATTGATTCTTTAGATTTTGTACTTTTATACCCTATGTAGGTTCTTTTCCATCTCAAACCACCTTGGTTTTTAATTCTCTTAGCACCTAAAAACCTATGACTTTGTTTCCCTTTCATATTTGATTTGTTTAGGCTCAGATGATGCATTGGAATAGATTGAGAGAGTTAGAGAAGATGAAATATAATGTTTATTGGGTCAGGATGAAAGGGAGAAAAAATACTTTAAATCCATTTCCAAACACATTAGTCAAGAGATAATGTTTACATAATATATTAATAGACATTTATGTTATCACATGTAAGACAATTAGCATAGGAAATTCCCATATTTGTAGTGATTCTCCTAAAAATAGACCTTGATAACTGAAGCACCATATTAATTTTACTAACTTTGGATATATTTTCCTCTAAAATGCATTTGATAAAAAAACAAGTCCTAAGTGATTATTTCATACCCTACCATATATTAAGATTTTTGAGAGCTAAGGAAAAGAGACCAAGAATTATCTATAACAAGATTGGAGAACATTTTATGAATGTTGTATCATAATTCTAATGTTAGTCCTTAAATAAGTAATTGTTGGCTATTTACCCATATTGTGTAACATAACATCTACCATGAGATTCTAAATCTCAAAGATGAAAGATAGGTATAGTGTAAAAATATTTTATTTATTATATAGATTGGGCCAAATATTCAATTATTCTAAATATCCAAGAGCATAAAAAAATTTATATCCATTTTAAAATATCCCAAGATCCTCAATCTTAGGAGTTTATACCAATGGAATCTTATTTATACTAATGATGGTTGTCACAATAGGATATAATCATTGAAAGAAAGATAATTTCTAAAACCACCACATAAAAATTTTAGAACTTGAATTATTTAAAAATTATATGAGAAATAAATTTACCTTTAATTATAATAGAGTAGTTATTGATTAAAAAAAATTTAAAACCTAAAATAATTATAATTATTCTTTCCATTAGGATATTGTGTAGAAACAAATTATATGATAAGGATTTTATAAACCTCACAACCATAAATTTCATATCCACTTAGAACATAAGTTATTACACTACACATGGATATCAATTATTCCCATTCCTCCTTCAATCACTTGATGAAGGTAATATACATAAAAATTAAGTTAGGCTTAGCATTTACCCCCAAAAAAGTTCATAAATCCTGTCATGAGTTGATTTAGACTAAATCCAATAGAAGTAATACTAGATATGAGTAGCCAAAATAATTTTGGTATAAATTTCAAACTTATATGTAAAGGACATGGGAATAACGATCTAGTAGGATATCTTATTCTTAACTCATTGAAGTACATAATGCCATAAGATAGAAAATGATATTTAAAAGTAAATATGGATTCTTAAGAGTTTAAACATATCTCCTTTCTCAATTCATTCCAAACATAATTTTTTTATCCAATTAGGCATGATCATCATACTCTATCGATATCATCTATGTTATCGCCTTTGAATGTTTGAACTTAAAACTCTATAGAAAATATGAATTGAATAAACTGGTGTATTGAATAATGCATCATTATATATAAATTTTATAAAGGATTAATCAATGAAATTATCATTGAGATGATAAATATTTGTATTAAGGAGAGTAATATCATTATTAATACCTTGTTTATCACTTTAGTTTAAAAAATAAATAAAGGCCTAAAAAAAGAACATAAATATAAGGAGAACATGAGAAACATTGTTTAATCAAGTACACAATACCAAACCTCTCAAATTCATATCCATTAATAGTTATAAAATATGACATATTTAAAAAAGGAGTTTTGATGATCGACGCATTTTTTTAAAAACCATAATGCTTTAAGCATGTCTAGAACAAACAACTATTCAATACAATCACTAGCTCTTAAAAAATCCAACTTGATAAATAGATCTAGTTATGTATAGGCATGATACCATTTCATACCTTCTTAAATTGTAAGAATATAATTTTTTTTTATGAAACTTGTTTATTTTGGCCTATAAATTTGTTGAAGATAAAACCACGAATAGAAAATGAGAGATTTGGAAACAGAAAAACTAAATAAGGTGATGGGTCTACAAATGGTTATTTCTAAAAGGCCAGCAACCTTGGGAGTAAATAAATTATATGAAGGAATTAATTTATAGATTTTTTAAAATAAAAATGAAACAAGTCTATACCTATAAAAATCCCAAGGGTTTTTTTAATATTCACATGGAAACCCATCAAGGCTAGGGTATTTATTATTGACCTGTTGAATGGGTGGAACATAAAAACATTTATAATAAATGGAATATAAAAAAATGATTAATATAAGGGTTAAGTTCCAAGAAATAAATTTTAAATATCTTGAAGAGCATAATCCTACTACTGAGATTCATCCCTTTCCCAAAACACTAATTTATTGTGATCTATAAAGGAATTATAATTCTCAATAATATTGGTTAGCCAATCATGTGAGTTTGAATTCTTTAATATTATTTTTTTCTATAAAATTTCCCCCAATTTTTTAAAAACTTTCTGGATATTTATCACACTCATTGAGTTAATGTAGACATGATTTAGTTTGAGTCGATTTGGACTCATGAATCTCCACTGGATTATCTTGTGTTTGAGAAGAGTGGTTTTGACCTAAAACTAAACATCAAATGGGATAAACTCAACCTAAGAATACATATTTTTAATTATTTATCAAGGACACTATTATCTTTTTATAAAACATGATCCAATTTATTTCCAAACTACTTGAGAAAAGAATCAACATTTCAAATGGATTAATTACTACAAATAATTCAATAGGAAAATAAGGATTAGGCAACATCCTCTATATTTTGGAAATTAATCAAATAGTTCTTTCTATAAGAATGATAAATTTGGGCAATAGATTTAGATATGCAATTTATATCAAGAATACCCAAATATAAAATCTACAATTCAAATCTAAAGCTAATTAGGATAGCAATGTAAAGATAATGAAAAATTCATACTACCATTAAATCCTAAAATCTATGTGTTCTAAATCAAGATAAAAATAAGAAAAGGACTAAGTGATGTGGATAATTGATTACTTATAAGTAGACTCATATTTTCAACATGATGTTAGCTTGATCAAGAGACTTGGATTACATGGATTCATGGGTAGCTTGATGAAAGTATGGATTGGTATAGCATGGATTTATTTCACCTTGTTTGATTAGTTTTAATAGAGGATTGGTTGATTTTTAAATAGAGAAAAGAGGGATGAAAAATTCCTTGGAAGCCTCTATAGTTAGAGGCTTCTAGAGAGGAGGGCTAAGATAGAGAAGATTCTAGAACTGGATAATTATAGAATCCATTATGAGGATAAACATGTTTAGTAAATTATTAAATGACGTGATTATATAGGTGATTAGGGAATAGGGATGTAAGAGAGCTTAGGAATAGACTAGGGTAGGTGGGATTGGAATTTAAAATTCCAATATAATGGATAAGTTGGATTAGTAAGTGTATAATAGTGAATTAATTTATTTTTGGGGTAGGAATAAGGTTAGTGGATGAATAATAATGAAGGGGGATGTTATACAAATGACTAGAAGGGGTGACATTCAGACAAGATTAAAAGAGATAAATGAGATTAGATGAAATAGGTCAAATTAGTGTCAATTAATAGTAATATTAGTGATGATAAATGAAGTGATCAATTTTATATTTATAAATTTTGACCCTCTTTGAAACGGAATCACAAGTTGATAAAGTGGGAGTAATAATGGTCTTTTAAATAAGAAAGATACTCATGAATGAATGTTAATAAATGATGTTAGTGGATATGATGCAAGATGGATGTCCACTTGATAGATGAAATGAGTGGTGAGATGTGATGAAAATATAAGGGAATGGGATGTGAGATAGATTATGAAGAAAATAAAATTGAATTGAGAAGTGAGCTATAGATTTATTCATAACAAAAATTCCACTAGCAAGGACACATGTAAGGGAATGAGAATTATTGTGTTACAATTATTGACACATCCCAAAGGGGAATCAACATAACATGATTATGATAAGACTAAAGGCTGCAAGCTTTAGACATATCTTAGATAAGGACACATGCAAGGGAGAGATGTAGGCCAAGATAAGATAATGATTTAGGAAGAGTAATGATGATTGTATCTCAATGTTGAGGTTTAGTGATAAGATTATGAAGATGATATGGAATAACTAATATGATCTAGTGACCAAAATATTATGGGGAAGAATTGGTTAGTGAGATGCATAAAATAAATGATAAATAATGTGATTAATAGTGAGGATGCCCCTAAGAAGGACACATGCAAGGGATCAAGAGATAATAATAAAGTTAAATTTTTGGTTAATAACTAAATCAAAGGAGGAAACTATAAAATTAAATGATGAATTTGAAAAATAATTTATAATGGATGACTAATGGAAGAAGAGATGGATGTTGTGATTTATCAATCCCAATTAATAGGTGTGGTTAATTGATGAAAACATTAGGTATATGATTTTAGGATGGTGATTGATCAATAGACTAGTTAATTAATGGTTTATGTTATAGCTCAAGGATTTATTTGATGTAAGACTTGAGTATGATTATGGATAAGATAAATATGATATTAAATGATGAAGAAAGATGTGAGAGTGGTTAAGATGACCTTAGGCACATTATGTGACTTAGTGCTACCCACATAGTCTAAAAAGACCTTAGGCCAATGCAGTTCAAACTAGATTACAGTATGTTGTTGATGGATTTGGATTATGATGATTATTAGACATGTGAGTTATGAAGTAGAGGATGTGACTCAGATATTAGATATGAAGCTAAAGGACTAGGATAAATGATTAGATATGATATGTTAGATTTATGACATATGGTTATGTTATAGAGGGTTAATAGATGATCAACTAGTGGATATAGAATTGATGATTAGATGATTAGGTGATTTGATGATTGAGTGATAGAGGAGAGAATAAATGAGTGTGGTCTATTATAAATCCATCATTGTTGTAACATATATCATCATAATATAAGCAATTTTATCTAAATATAAAACTAGGAAATATGCCCCATGATATAAGTATGACCAAGAGGACATTGTGCCAAAATGCATAAAAAGGGGTAAATCGAGAACTTTGCATCATCGAGGGAACGTAAAGTCATATATTTTGGTGTCATCATATCATCATCATTTATTACCTAAGGGACATAAATATATATGATGTAAGATTTAAAAAACATAGATAAACAAACAAAACATAAGGAAATGAGATATATACATGATAAAAAAACATGCAAACAAATTAAAAAAAAAAACAACAAATAACACACAAAATTATATACATACAAATGCATTATGATTAATGTCTTGTATATTGTCCTGATGAGATTCAATGGGATGAGGGATCAAGGAATGAGTCGAAATAAGTTGGTTATGATGATAATGATGTGATTTTGGATTAAGAATAAGAATTTGGATAGGGTATGGAATTGGAGTAGAGTAGTGATTTGGATTAGGATATGTATAGTATGGATTGAGAATTATGAATAGAGTGTATATGAGAAATTTTTTTATTGATCACAATGGTTAGTGAACTTATGGATTTACTGAGTTTGGGTCTTAGATGAGAGATGTAAGACCTATCGGGCTAATCTGAGACTAGATCAATACTAGCTCAATACTATATTTACCCTAGTTTAAAATAGGGGATGAAAGATAATAGTAGGATGAATGTATATGTGAGGCAAAGGGCATGGATATGGATGTGAATGGGGGAACAAAAATAAGAAAAGACATCTTGGAATATTTTTGGTTTTTTCCAGATTTTAAGATTTTTAGAGTTTTTTGGAATATTATAATTTCTAGGGATTTTGGGATATGTATGTACACTATATAAATGGGGTTACTAGAAAAGTGAATAAAAATCCTAAAAACTAGGATAAGAATGGAATTAATGATGTATGAGGGTCAATTTGAAAAGGGGATAAGGATTCGAAAAGAATGGACTAGGGTTTACCAATGACCACATCGTGAAGGAAACAAATATCAAATTTCTTGAGTATCTATTTGAGGATATGTCAAGGTGATTTCAATACATTTCTCAAGACATATGCCAATCCCTTATGAAGATAAAGGCTAGGATAAAGTATGGGCATAGTAGGATGCAAGATATGATGGAATATAACAAGTAGGAGTGATGTATAGGGTATGATATGGATGGGATTGATGGAATGGATTTTACCCTAAAGTGTTGGGGTACAATGTGGAAAATCGATTATTTTACCATAATGCCAGAAATTGGTTTTCATCATGGTACTTTCCCAAGGCACTAGAGACTAGTTTTCACCATTAGATCAATGATTTTACTTCAATTTATTTATTTTTTGACTTTTTTTTATTTTTTTGACATTTTATATTTTTTAACTTTACATAACATCTTGATTTATTAGAGGTAGGTGAGATGTAGGATGGAAATGCTTTCTTGATATTTCAACCTATTGGTTGAATATTTTGTCGATCAGCGTACTGATAAACAAAATAGGTCTGATCAGCCAAAGTAGGAAGATTGGTCATCCAAATGTGCAGATTTACCACATCAAAAGGGGACTAATCTCTCCTCTCATCAAGGGGAGGTTCCTTATAGATATGCTATATATATATATATATATATATATATATATATATATATATATATATATATATATATATATATATATATAAACAAAAAATAATACTCAAGGGTAGGATAAACCATCCATCTCTCTTTTTTTAGAGATGATGCATGAAAATCAAAGGAAAAACTCAAGGGAAATGATAGAAAGCACTCCTCTTCTTTCATAAGTACTATTAAAAAAACCAAAAGAATGCTCCTAGTAGTAAATGCTAAAAAGTAACCAAGGATGTAGTAACCAACAAATTAAGATGTAGCACAAAGTCTCCACCTGAATTGCCCAAAAGTGAGATACGAAGGACAATGAGGGCACAAAGTCATCCTAAGGTCCTTTACACAGAAATAAAAAGAAAACACACTAAAGGTAAGTATGGGGGCGCAAAGTCTTTCCACAGTTGACTTTATGACACCTTCCTAACTACTTTCACTAATTTTTCTTGTTGAATTAAAGGAACAAAAAATATATTAAGGAAAAAGACATAAGAACAATTTCCCCAACAACAAATATATCACAACACAAAGTCTAAAAAGTCACTTGCTTTCTTATTCCAATAACAAAATATGATCAATAATCTAAGATCAAAGCCTCAGTAATGCCTTTCAATTTGGATAGAGTTTTGTTTCTAATTGTCAGAGAGATATATTTTTACAATGAGAGAGAGTCCCTTATATAGCCTCTTCAAGACGGACTTGGCAATAGTAACACATCAGATTGCATTGAACTTTGTTAAGGAGAAAAGCTAGAATTTAGGGGCATCTACCCATTTGCTTTTCTCAATGCAGAGGAATAAGTCATGCTATTGAAAGTTTGCCTCTTTCAATGTCCACCTAGGGATCTGATCCTTCTTCATCGTTCCTCTTTTTTTGGTTAATTAAATTGGGTCCTTGATTCAATTTGATGCTCTATTCCTTAGTCGCTTCCTACTAATCTTGGCCTTAAATCCTTTGAATGAATTTGGGTCCATAGATTTAAAAATAAAAGGATCAATGGCTATTTCATTGTCATAACTTTGACATCTGTGGGCACGTCACTTTCCTCGGCAATTCCTTCAGTTTTGTCATTTGAGCTTTGCCAGAGGGGACCTGCCTTTCGAGCCTTGAGAAATGATCTACTTTGAGTCAGGAAGAGCCCCCCACAAGGGTATATTACCTTTGGGTATCCTTTGAATTGAATTCAAGCTAATTTCTTTGGATCTTCTTCAAGGTTTTTCAAAATCAACAACTATTTTACGAACCTTAAAATTGACGTTCATGCACCCGTCACTATGCTTGAATTTCCAATGGCTAGTTCACTGTTCTTGACTTTGACATCTTCAGGTGTGTCACTCAATGGGATTTCTTCAATTTTATTATTTTTCATCCTTCCAAAGGGAATATGATCCTTTAGCTTCAGGGAAGTGTCCTTCAATTTGACAGCTAAGAGTCCCCCGTAAGGGCACCTACCCTTTGGGGTCCTTTGATGGCCTTTTGTCTTTGGAATCCTTCAAATCTTTCCTACGGACATTTTCCTATGGACTTTTTTTGTGAACATTTTCTCACAGACAAAAAGTCCACAGACATTTCCCTGCAGACAAAAGGTCTACAAGAATTATTGCTTTGTTCTTTGGCCTTGAGAAACTCCTCCAGGCTTTCTTCTCACAACCTTTTAGAATTCCTTCAGACATTTTGTCTAAAGAAATTCCTTCAGACAAAAAATTTGAAGGAATTATGCCTTTGTCATTCAACTACCTTAAACAAAATTCTAAAAGAATTTACCTTTGTGGCTTTCTTGAAAATGACCCTTCTGAAGGGTGTTTTTGTCGACCAAGTGCCTTCTGCAAGGGCACTTGTCCTTCAGGAGGCTCTCTTAAACTTTTGCATTAAACCGCTCCTTTGAACCAAGCTTTGAACCATGCCAATGAACTAAAATGGTTCAAGTCGATGAACCCTTTGATTGAACCAAAAGCATTTGAACCATTTGATGAACTAACTGAGTGAACCGAAGCATTGAACCAACTGAATTGAACCAATTTTGAAATCACCTATGTGTTGAGAGCTTGCTCCTTTCCTGCAGAGTCCATAGAAATCAACCTATGAAGACCGTTGAACTTGGCCTGCAGAGTCCGTAGATTTCTCTTCTTGTTGAGTCCATAGATTTATCTTCCTGTAGAGTCCATAAATTCAAGCCTGTAGAGTCCGTAGATTCAAGCCTATAGAGTTCATAGATTCAAGCCTGCAGAGTCTGTAGATTTTTGAGAAGCTTGAAAAATGAGGAATTTGAATGCCAAAGACAAATTTTGAAAAGGGAAGAGACAATTTTGGTCTGTAGGACCAAAATAGTTCAAATGTTGTCCCAAAAATGAGTGATATTTTTAGGGGACAACACAACCAACACCCATTTTAAATATGTGTGATGTTAATACCATGTGATTGATGATAGATTAAGTTATGTCCTTGAGACCTTTATTGATTTTTGATTTCTTGTCACTAAGATGTTTTAACCAAGTGTCTTTATAACCCCTACAAGGGATAATTCCACCTATAACAATGTTTTGTGGTATGGATTTGAGGTATGGTATGGATGAGATTATGCCTTGATTTTAATGGTGAGGTATAGGATGTGAATTAGTGATATGGTTATGATGGAGAATATGATTAGTAGGGGATAGGAATGGGGTTCAATAGTATCATACACCATTGGATATGGTAGAGGGGATATTTTTGATTGGTGTAATATGATATGTGGAATTAAAGGGTCCAAGACCTTTTGGATTTATTACTCTTTGATCCAAATATTAGGAGGATTCTTGGCCATATTCTTATTGTTTTTTAAATATTTTTGACTTGATGATATTTAAATTGGATTTTGATTACCTCCTAGTACATGTAACTGGACTTCACTAGAATAATTTTATTTTGACTTGATAGATGATTATTGTTTTAAATTTGATAATCCCCTAGCATCTCAAGGATATTTATACTAGGGGATGAGGTTTTTTAACTTGGCCAATTATAAAAATCATCATGACTTTGATTTATTATATTCAGATCATAGTTAACTTGATTATCTGGTTTGATTAATTAATTATTGACTTGGATCCTTTTAGATTCAACACATGAATTGTATGTTGTAAGTAATCCAATTATGTATGTCCCTGTTCATTCCATTCAGGGAGTGGAATGGAGGGACTATTAATGGGAGGTGGTGGAAAGGGTGGATTAAGGGGATAATGGGAAGCATAGTCCTCATAAAAGCTACTAGGAGACCCAACCTCAATGTCAGATAAAGCATCCTCAAGAATATCAAAAGGATCACTAAGACTCTTAGCATCTAAATCTAAGTTGTATCTAGCTTGATTATATTCAACTAATAAATCATCCAAGAATTTTTTTATAATGTCAACATCCTAAAATGGATCAAAAGTCATGCCTTCTGACTGCTTGACATTCAAATTAAAGACATCCTCAAAGAGATAAGTTTCAAAATGAATTTAGTTATATTAAAGGGATGATTCTTTTGACATGGATTCTAATTCATATGATGTGGTTAAACATGATCTTTACCATTTTGATGTTGACTCTAACATTGATATTGAGGAGATGATTTCACTAATAGATGATTTCCTGATAGTGGCCATATTATTGCCCATAAGTTCCTTTTTCATCTTGGGTTTATGAATGGATGTTTTAGGCTTAATGGATTTATGAAAATGGGGTATTTGATGTGAATAAGATATAGGGATGGTTTGATGTTGGATGGTTTTGGTATGGATAGGATTGGGTTCATGACCTTGGTCAAGGAGGGAAGAAGCTTGATCATACTTAGGAATAAATTCTTGGCATTCCTATTTTTGTATATTCCATGGACATATTGTATTATTCATAAATTTTAAAATCACCATTATAAATTAATTTCTAGATATAATCTCTAAATGGGTGACATCTATTAATAAAATGTTTGGGGACTTTATGGTATAGATAAAATTGTTTTACTCGATACTATGAGGGCCTATATTTGGACTATTGGGCCCCTTATTTTGTATGTAAGGATTCATGACAATATGTCAGAGACATTGGTGTAAGGAATAATTTTGGGTGATTTTGAAATTTTAGCGTCTTAGCTCTAGCTAGAGGAATCAATGCACACCTTGCATTAGTTATCAGGTGGCTAACAAATTCTAAGATTTCTAGGGCATCTTCAAGGTTATATGATACATGATAACTGTAGCATGAAGGATGCAAGGTGATGGAGTGGGTGGGAATGATTATAAATGATCTAATTTGGCACCCAATGTGTGTACTCCATGCTATCAGAGATGCTCTTGAAATTTTTTAAAAGGATCTTGAACTAGGTGATCTAGGGATGCAAACTTAGTGTAGTGAAGCTCTATCTAATTGAAATTGGTTTATAATGCATTATAATAATTACCATTAGGCTTAAGATTAGCTCAAACACCATGAAGGATACATTTGTATATGACCAAGCTCACATTTGACCCTTTAAGCCATTAAGTAGTGTAATCTTGAACATGTTTCCTATTATGAACTCTATTTTAATTAAACTTTGATTAATGATAAATAATGTTATAGTAAAACATGATGGTTCTAGTCTATGAAACTATCATAATTTTAAATGAACTATGTATAATGAATGTATTATTGTAGTTTAAGTTTAAATATGTTAAGGAATCATTATGCATTATTTTGACTTAAGCTATTAATGCCATTCTTGTAAATATTGATGATGTCAATGGTAAACTGTATAATGATTAAGTATATATCCCATTTCAATTGTTAATATCCTTGTTAGAAGCACTATCCTAAATATGATTATTTCAAGAGAAAACATCCTTGTGACCCTTCAAGTGTTGATATGATGCTAGACTTAGCTTGACAAAAGATTGTGTCCTTATGACTATATAACTTCCCTAAAATAGGTTTGTGCCTATAGACCACTAATCATATTCCATGAAAGGTTTTGCTAATGGATCTACTTGAAACCTTCCTAGAATTACCCAAGTCCTATAATTTATGACTTGTGCCATGGCACAACTAGCCCAATATGATCCCTGATTCTTTTTCTACTACACTTCAGGTGAGCACATAAGGCTTGTGCCTTATGTGAATTGATGATAACACAACCGAGTGTAAAATGTTGAGCATATAAAGTCAATCCCATGTTTACACTTGGTTGTAAGAATTAAAGACCCAACTGAGACACCTTATGTGCCTCACTTTTCTACAACATTTTGGTTCCATTACCAAGACTCTTGTTGAATTTTTTTGTTACAATTGTATGGAATAATAATGTACAAAATCTACCTAAAAAAATAAGTGATAGTTTCAATAGGCGTAGGATATATTTTTGATAAAGCATCCAACATACAAAGGGAAAAAACTAAAAAAGTGGGTTCAACGCAACGTGTATGATGTTCTGTATGAGGTATTTTTTTGTGAGTTGCCTGAGCATGTGTATTAATGGTTGGATTCATATTTAACCCACAATATAAAAATATATGGATAGTGATATGAGCATATGAAAGATCACCTAGAGAGGCTTGAGACCCTAGATGCCACTTGGACTAGAGCAATAGATAAATGGTGGCAAGGAACATTGAACAATTACATGCTTAACTTCAAATTTTCAACATACTTGTGCCCTAAGGAAGTAGAGTATCATTTTTTGCATAAACTTAGAGGCATGTTTGTGAGGGAATTAAATGAAAAGCTCTAAAATATAATGGTGTGTTATGGGTTTGAAACTTTGGGGATGGATGGTTGAAGTCCTTTACTATATGAGCAGTGAAAAAGGGGAAAAAAGGATGTGTAGGTGAAGTGAAATAGAAGGGGATGAGTATAATGACACTAAAGATATCAAAATATAGACCTATAATAATAGAAGGTGACATCTGATGGAAGATATGGAACTTATAAGTGTTGAGAGAACCCATACCAAGCAAGAAGGGCATGGGGAAGGATCTCTTAAAATTCAACAATGCGAGGATGAGAGAAACAATGAAGTAATGGATCAATCTCAATATTTGATAGGTGTGAAATCTAATAGGTTATTACAAGATTTGGTGAATAAACATGTGTTTGATGTGCCTACCCCATTTGAACCTATGGTGCATGCTCATGTGTTAGATCCCCCACTTGAGGAAAGTATAGAAGTGATAATTAACCCTATTATTGATATAGATTTTAGATGTTTTGTAGACTTAGAGTACAATTTTATGATTTAATAAATTATTACTTACAAGGCATTGAGCATAACTACCTCTAGAATAATAGGTTTTAGATCACCATAAAACATTTTGAGTCTAAGCATACTAGCTCAACCAATGTTAGCAATGTAGAGTGGTAAATAGCCCTTAAGAAGTGGTTCAACACCACAAGTAGTAAAACACCTTCAACATCAACAACACTAGTAATATCAATGGGGTGGGTACCTAACCTAGTGGTTACAGGCATTGGAGGGTCATCACAAAGATAGATATTGGGGGGCAAGTACATTAGATCCTAGTTGCCTCCCCATAATAAATCTATTATGAAATGGCCATCTAATCGCTAGATTATCATGGCATGGACAATGTTATAGAACATGTGCTAAAGTGTGAAATAAAGTGGCACACTTAGGGCATAACCCAATTAGAGTGCAAGGCAACTTAGTTCATGACCACTCTACTTGATCATACCCATACCTGGTATAAGAAATTTGACCCTAACCAGGCCATGGTTGATTCTGATATCCTAAAGGTGTTATTCTTGAAAGAATTTGACATTATAAAATTTGAACAATAGATCATCATTGCATTCAAATAGATCACCCAAGGACTCTCAACAAGCATGAAAATGTATAATTCAAAGTTTAAAACTCTCTTTTCAAAGATCCTTTATGATATCCACCCTTCCTAGCATGTAAAGAGGTTCATTGGAGGGTTGTTATTTCCATTCCAAATAGTTCTTTCCTTGAAGACTTTTACAAACCCTAGTGAAGAACTTGAAGCTATGCTCAGAGCCTAGGTAGTCAGAAGTGTAGATAATGGGATCAACCCCTTTATGCAAGCATAAATTGTATCTATTACCTCTTAACTCCAAAATATTATCACTATCTCATTACAAGATGATCGAAGTGGATTATGGTGCATTGACTATGAGGTATAATGCCATAATAAGAATAAATTCCCATAAAAGAGTTCATGTACCCTAATCCTAAGCTTTATAGTCTATAGAGAGGTGCATGATGTTCACAACTACCCATTATTAAAATGTACTAGCTAGGTCAACACAACCATTTATTGTTTACTACATGATGCTTATACCCATACTACTGACTATCAGGGGATTGATGATATGAAAAAAAACATAGAAAGAGGTACATGGTAGGCTACTACAGCAGTCAATGGGTAGAATAACCAAGGGAATGAAGGCTATGGCCAATAAAACATAGGATTCAAAATGAAAGAAGGCACCAGAGGGTGAGGTATAAGATGTAATTATGGTAGGTTCCTACATGGTGCATGTTATAAGTGTGGTTTCACATACACACTATCAACATGAATACCCTACACATCCCATGTATGGGTATTATCAAGGATCCCATAAGGTCAAGGAATACCTTGACCTATATAAAAAATTAACCCAAAGTAGGCCTAGTGCAAACAAGGGCATAAGAATGATCAGACACAATTTGAAAATAGAGAAGTGGACTCTAAAGGCAGAACTAAACCATACGAAGATAGTCAATGTGTATGAAACCACTTGTAGTGGATTCACCACCCAATTTCTAGTTATGCCAATACATGATTTATGTATAGAATATGTGGATAATGTTTGTATTGAGTACATAACATAGCCTGAACACAAAGCTACACCTTACCTAGATCTAGTTCACTAAATAGATGTATTGCATCAATCCATGAGTGTAATCCAAAAGCTATAAGGGGAGATTAAAATAGTACAAGATCTAAAATCATAGGCTGCTACTTCTTGAAAGTAGGACATATAAGAGGTTGAGATACCAAAATTTATGGAGATACTATGCCTCCTGCAAATAAGGGGGATGATACCCCTATTTAAGAACTTGATCTTGGATCATGTGGGCCATAAGCCATTTGAAGTTACTATGCCACACATGGAGAGAGCATGATAATTTTGGCATATGCAAAATGCAGATTAAAACCAAGAAATCTTCATGGATGCCACTATTTATGGATGTTCCATATGTGAGGTCCTTGTATACATAGGCATCTAGATCAACATCTTAACTAGGAATTATAGGAGAAAATGGGTAGGCCAACCTTGAGGCCTTCCCCTTATGTACTTTTCATGGCCAATAAGACTTGAGCATAGCTTATTGGGATTTTGAAGAGCACAGTTATATATATCATGGGTACCAAACTCTATAGTGATTTTGAAGTGATCAAGTTGGTGGAATAATACAACTACCTAGTGATTTTAGGAAGGCCATAGTGCTATGTAAAAAATGTTGATACGAACTTCAAGAAGTGTTATATGACATTTGAGAATGGAAAAAAGAGGATAGTTATACCACTCTCACAAGACTAATGACCCTCTTATGTCAAGAGTGTGGACCTCGAAGATGAGATCAACCACATATATAGCATAATGAAATGAGTTGTTGAGATGCTAAACCCTAATGATCAAGGAATGATTTCATATAAATATGGATAATCATACTCAAACACCATTGATGTTTCTTGAGATTGTTGGGTTGAGGAAGCATATCAGACCATTGGTTGAAGGTGACACTTAGTACACACAAAATAACCAAAAGAAGTAAAATTGGGTTGGGTTTGGATTGATTGCACTTTAAAAATATGTGTCCCTTATGCCAAGAAGAAGGGAAAGAGAGTGATTTCACCTTATCAAGGTCAAAATTTTAGTGCTCCCAAGATATGGAGGGATTAATATAGTAGAATAGTATGTCTAAGACCTCAAATGATGCATCCCAAAAGAAGTGGATAGAATGGGTGCACTAGTGTATACATTAAATATCACTATTGCTCATTGGTGAGTAGTGAAAAAGATTATTTTTCCAACTTGGTGAGATGTTAAGGCAGCCATTTACATTATAAATGAGACATGCCATGAGATAGAAAACTAGGATGAACTTAAGGAGTAGTTTGTCTATACCTTCTCCAATTTTTTGCAAAACCTTGAACTGGTTGAGCCACTAAAGGTAGTTCAAAGGTTAGTGTTTGAGGACACTAAAATATTATATGAGATCCTAAAAGACATGTTTGTTTAAAAATGGTTGGAAATCCTAACTTTATTTTAATAAAAAACCCTTGATAATGACTTTAGTGATGAGGATGATGAAATAGGCAAGAGGAAATTAGTGCATCAAGTTAAGGATAGTGCCCCAAAATAAGAATACCCTACCCATCTTCACATATAAATAACTGAGGGAAGAAGACAAGTCAAGGATTCACATCAAGAGATTAATGAACCTTACCATACACCATTAAAAATGACAAAGGTAGATATCAACTCATAAGGAGAAAAATAATTATTGCTCTAGGTGCCTATTAGTCTAACATAGAGCTGGCATACATTGTGGACATCTTGAAGTAATTCTAAGACTTATTCCCTTAGAACTATAGAGACATTAAAGGCACACACCCATCTCTTGGGAAGATGAGCATCAAGCTAGTCGATGGTGTAGACTTGTTAAGAAGTGACCTTACAGGATGAACCCCAATCTTCATGACAATGTTAAAATAGAGATTGATGGTATACTACCCACATGCATCATCTACTATGTGAAAGAATTTGAATGGGTTAGCACCATGGTCATCATCATAAATAAGGATGGGTACATATGTATTTGTGTTGACTATATATTGTTAAACATCACCTCTATAACTAACCCATTTTCAACTCCATTCATTGATGAAGTCTTGGATGGAATCACAAGTTACAAAATATACACTTTCACTTATGGGTTCTCAAAATACCATCAAGTCTAGATCAAGGAGGAGGACAAGCCAAAAACTACCTTTATAATAGAATGGGGTTATTTAGCATGTAATGAGATGCCATTTGGACTCAAGAATGTACTAGCTATATTTTCATGAGTGGTGATCACTATTTTTAAGGACTTCATTCATAATTTCCTCGAAGTATACTTAAATGATTGGATTATGTATGGATTAGTGAAAGACCACTATGACAACGTTCACCTGATGTTTTATAGGTGTTAAAAGTTGTATATTTATTTAAACCTTAATAAATGTGTTTTTACAATTCCATTTGGTGCTTTGCTCAAGCACATCATCTACAAATATGATCTGTTTTTTGATACTATGAATATTATCATCATCCTTCATCTCTAGACCTCATCAATATATAAGGACATTCATTCCTTTCTTGGCCATTATGGTTACTATAAGGAGTTCATAATTAACTATGTTAAGATTGCATCACTACTAAAAGAGCTCTTTTTAAAGGATGGCCCATTCTATTAGGTCACACCATAAGAAGATGCATTTGAAACCTTGAAGCTCAAACTATCTAACACATTGATATTATAATTTTTTGACTAGATGACTCCATTACATGTCCATATTGATGAATCTAGTATTGTGATTAGCACCAGTATGGCATAACCAGGCAAGGGGAAAATGTACCATCCCATTTATTTTACAAGTATAAAACTGACCAAGGTAGAACAAAACTACACCATAATTGAGCATGAGGTATTTACCATGGTCTATGCCCTTTAAAATTATTGGCAATACTCATGGTGACCCCCTTCATCTTCTTCATTGATCATGAGGAATTTAAGTACTTGATGAATAAGTCCATTCTCCACAAGCACATTTGTTGATGGATAGTTTTGTTTCAAGTGTTCTAGTTCTCTATTGTAGTCAAACCTAGGAAACAAAAATTGGGTCTAGACCATTTATCCCACATCAAGTTTGGTGATGTGGCAGCACCTATTAAAGATGATATGTCAAATGCGTAACTTTATGGGGGCCACCATGTCCTAAAAACTTGGTAAAGATTACTACATTTTTATTTTCTAGATCTGTACCCTAGAATATAACAATGAAGGAAAAAAAGTAACTCACAGTTCATGCTACCCCATTTCACAACTTATTAGTGGGTGATTATATTAGTTAAACCATAATGAGGTGCTATGCTGATGTGTCCTAGAGTATGAATGGGACTCGATCTTGCAAGAGGAATATGATGGGATTATTGGAGGATATTACACTAGAGACGTTATAGTGTATAAGTTTCTACAATCAAGCATGTAGTGGCCTTCCCTATTTTAGGATGCAAAATATTATGCCAAAGCATGTGACATATGCTAATTCAAATAAAAACCCAACCATTAGGATGAGATGCCTCTCATCCCCATCATTTCCCAAGCATCATTTTAAAAATAGACCATTGGCTTTGTTAGGCCTATTAATCCCATTATGAGGTGCACATGTGCATGATACATTCTAGTGGACATGAATTAATTCACCATAAGGGCTGAGGTAGTACCAACCAAAGATTACACAGACACCATAGTATTAATGTTTATCTAGGAGAACATCATCAACTGCTATGGATGCCCACTTAAATTTGACTAGTGACAATGGTGCACACTTTATCAATGTAACTATTCATATCCTATTGATTGAATATATGGTGGTTCACCATAAGATGACACTTTATCATCCCTAAGATAATGTTACCACCAAGACATTCAATAAGATATTGGGAATGTGCCTCACAAATATATGTGACATTAGTTGTAAAGATTGAGATGATTAGGTGTTAACAGTGTTGTGGGTCTATCATACTATATATAAGTGCCTAAACAAGGCAACACCATTTCAACTAGTGTTTGGCATAAAGTTGGTTTTATGAATGGAATTCATAGTTCCCTCATTTCACATAGAACTATTTCATCATTTAATGACCAAGAGTCTTTGAGTGCACAACTAGAAGACTTGGAGCACTTGGATGAGATACATGCCAAAGCAAGATGGAGTTAGCAAGTAAAGAAGGCACACTATAAGATATGGCATGATAAGCATATCAAGTGTAAGGTAATTACTAAAGAATCATTAGTCTTTCTATATGACTCAAAGTACCTTAAGAACCTAGGCAAGTTATAGATTAGGTGGATGGGAACCTATATCATCCATAGTATATTAAATACTAGCACATGTAAGATATGCATCTTGATAGGTTAAATGTTCCTTAAGCATTTCAATGTCAACAGATTGAATCCCTATAGTCAATAAGATGTCACTAGCACCATTTAAATCTGACCTCCCAATCATAAATTGGTTGTTTTGTTGACCAAAATAGAATTTGATGCAAGCTAAAACATTTCCTTATGTTTTATGTTGGTTCTGTTGAGTGAATGAGCATGGTAATTTCCAGCCCACAAGATAACTCTTATAGTGCTTACATACATAAATCCAATCAAGTGAGTCGAGCATAGATTCTTTTTAAATTGATTAAGGCTAGACACCTAAGTTTCTAGGTGCATGAAGTTACAGGATTCAAAAAGATGTGAGTACAAGTAGACAAAGGGAGGCACACAAGATGATAGTGCATAACAAACCTATAGAATTAAGTGATGGAGGACTAGTAAAGGTATTTTTATGGGGTAGATAAGGCCAAACCAAGAGATGAATGTGCAAGAAATTTAACAAAAGAGGTGTGCTTGAAAGGAAGCACAATAATAAAATAATATAGAATCAAGGAGGTTGAATTGTGTGTATGTGAATTTTTGCACCCATATTACCATAACAAAGGTGAAGGTCACACCAAGGTGAACAAAGTACAAGATAAACATCACCTAGATAGCTGGTACCCACCCAATAGTTAGTGGGAAGTGATCATATTAATCACCTATCACTTCACCAAATAAGATATTAAGATAATTTTATGACTATGATGGAAAAAGCATAAAGATTCACAATAAATGAGAATATAGTGGTGGATTTTTGTATAATTGATGGGTTTAGTGGATATCAATAAATCCATGCACCACCACACCATTACTCACCAGCCATTAATGAGGTAGCTAAAACTAAGGTATAATGGAAAGAATGGAAAATTTTGAAAGGTTACAAACCTTATAATAATTTAAACCTAAACATAAAGCCAAACTAGAGCCAAAACTATTAAAAATGATAAAAAAAAAACTAGCAAAAGTGAAAACCTAATCATCCACATCCCTAAGCGAAAATAGTTAAAATAAGATAGAGTTAGTGTTCTATTTGGAATTGAATAGGAGGTGAGTGGAGAGAAATTGAGAGAAAAACTAGGTAGTAGGAATTCTATAGAATTCTAAGGCCACCATTAATGTCACTATAAGTTTGAGAGATAAATTCATAGTTGTAGACCCCATGACTATGAAGAAGTGATAATCAAGATTAAGGTCTTTGGAAAAATAAATATACCACACTTTAATAGTAGTCAGTTTAGAATGGGCAATAAACTATTAATTTTAGGTCTATCATAGGTGCAAAAGGATTATAATAAGGTATGAATTGTAAAATAAGTATCTATTATGAATAAAAAGGTGCAACTAGTAAAAGGTGTGAGCATCATAGTGGTAGACCTCAAATCAAGCATAAAGCTTACATATAGATAAATATAGTTCCCCCTTAAGGTCATAGTAGGGGAGAAATGGGTGTCTCTCACATGCATTTGTAGATTGAATGAGTACAACCATCAAACACCAATAAACTTGAAATAACTCAACCAGAACTAGATGGTTGACATAGGAATGAAGACCAAGGTGGGCATGACACTCTTTTACATCTCCATCTAAGAAAAACTAGTGACCACTGGCATGACCTAGTGGTATGAGATGCCAAGTTTTGGTAAGTTGGAGGAATTGGTACAATTCTTCCTCTCACACATCCATGGTAATAGGTTCTATTTTTTAAGGAAGTAAATGCAAATATCGATGCACTTCATCATTAGAATGATAGGAATCCTAGGTGTAGGGGTATACATCTACCAAATGATGGAGGATGATGTGGAGGTAGAAAGGGTTGCAAAACACTTAGGCTACTACAAGGTAGGGTTTTTATTCCCTATTAAGGATATAAAGGACCGTACCATGAGGGTATCAATGTGCCTCATTAGATCCAAACTTTGGTTTGGTGGTCATTAGTCCAACATCAGTATGACTTACTTTTTCATTTCCCACCACATGATACAAGGGTAAAATTTCAACATCTCTAAGTTTATTATAGAGGATATTATAAAGAATATGTTATAATGCCACAAGGCACATGAGACATTTAGGTTGGGGTATATTTTGATATTGATTTTGATAGAGGAGATCAACATACCTGATGGTAATGAAGATAACCTTTGGGTGTTTCTAAAACATAATGAGGCCTCGATACTAAAGTATCAAGAGTTTATCTTCCCACCCAACTTCTCACAAAATTACAAGATGAGAGTAAAGGGGTGGTGTGATTGATACATTGAGGAATTCAATATTTAATGGTGTATCCCCTAAGAGTTCCCATATCACATGGTAGGAATGATGACCTTCACCATCATGTAGCATTTTTGTGTAGTGAGCTGAATACTCATAGATAGAAACATATTCGATTGGTTGAAGCTACCTTATGCATTTTCTATTAACTATTTCATGGTGGTGTTAAGGAGGATTCTCAACTCATAACAACTAGATATCCTAGTGAATGATTTGGACCAAGAAAGGAGTAGGTTGACTTGCAAGTATATGCACCCAAGATCAAAGGCAACTAAAGATGATTCAAATGACTCTGAATGAATGGACCTCCATCCCTTCTATAGGGAAATTATAATTAGGCACTTTTTTAGTCTATATTATGAGATGAAACCATGCAAGAAAGGTGCCATTATGGAAAAAGATGATGATCACCCCTGTTGATTGGATGAAGGGAAGCCAATGCTAAAGATGCAAGAGAAGACCCCCCAAAAGAAATGGGGAGAAACCCTTGAGGATAATGAAGAGTGCATCAGGTTGAAGATTGCCTCTGACAAATAAGCTACACCTTTAGCTCCTAATAAGTGTGTAACCTTCATGTCAGAGACTAATTCTTCTAGTAAGAAGCAAAAAAACATAATTCTAAAGGACCAGTTACACTCCCAATAATAAATCTAGTGTAGATGGAAAAGGAAGAGACCCTCACATGCAAGATGGAGGAAGAAAGTATATGGACCTACATCATGCAGGTTGAAGAAGAAGAGGAGACAAGTGTCAAGAATGTTCAAGAAGCTATCCAAAGTGGCACAACTTGCATGCTTGAATTAGAAAATAAGCAAGTAATCTCCTCATTTAATTAATAATCCTCCTCACTACCTCCATGAATAGAAGAGGAGAAGAGAATGATGTGGAAAAAAATGGGTTTAAGTGATACAAACATTGAGAAGGAACTAGAACTTGAGGAGAAGCATAGACTAGCCCAAGAAAAAGCAAAGAATCTGATGCACTTCTTATCTAGAGAAGAACCCTCCACATTTCTTCCATGAGTAGAAGAGGAGAAGAGAAGATTTTGGAATAAAATGGGCAATAATGAGGAAGAAATTGAGATGGTGCTAGCGCTTGAAGAGAAATGTAGATATGCAAAGGAAAATAAAGCATACAAGTAAGAAAATACTAATAAGGTTCCTACAAGTGCATGATAATCTATTGAAACAATAAATAATTCACCCAACATTTTGACCAAAAAAGTACAAAAAGATGCAAAAGAGGTATTCTCAAAGAGTGAAGGGGAACCTCAATAAAAATAAGGAAATACTAGCACCTTGGAAAATAAAAGGGGACTATAGAGGAACCCCAGTAGGAATAATATGATAATGTCATTAAAGGAATAAACTTTGAGGTCAACATTAAAAAATCCAAAGAGGAAGAAGTGGATGAAGGGTAAAATTCTGAGGAAGAACTACGTAGGGAACAAGCTGATGATTTCTTTAAGGAGAGTTCTAAAGAAAGTGGTGGACCAATGAAGAGGGAAAAGAAAAAATGGAGATGGCCATCATTGAGAAGGATGATGTGGAATTGATCATAAGATAAAAGGTGTATAAGGGGTGGAAGGATGAATATTTTTACATTTTTGACACCATGACCCCCAAAGCTAACACAACCAAGACATGAAAACAACTTGCATTTGCATTTTAACATTATATGGATGATCCTCACTTTGAGGCACCTAAAATGGCTATATTGGGTCTAGAAGAGCTTGAAGAAGGGTAGGAATTCCTCCTTATAAACCATCATTTCATGAACTAAGTCTGGTCAGGGAATGTAATTATTAGAATGGACATTGAGGTTACACTTATAAATATCATCAATGACGGCATGAAAAAAATGGAAAAAACTCTATAAAGAAGCTAAAGCTAAAGTTTAAATATAAAATTCAAACTTTAGTAGCTATGTGAGCACATAGTGATAGCCAAACCATCCCATTTAGTCATCATGGATACTTCAAACCTCTTTGAGGTTGATAAAACATGTGTTTTATTAGAGCAGATGCTCCCAAGGATGAAACCAGAGTTAGCACAAGAAAAAGAAGACTATGCCCTGCTACATAAGGAGATTGATGCTAAGATGAAAGAGGTGTATGACCTATTTTTGAAGCTATAGGATAGCATAGGTTTAACCAATGCCATCTTATTAATCTTCTCCAACCAAGAATCAATCATATATGTGTGCATCAAATAGGTAAATGAGGAGAAGGATAAGATAATGGCATAGGTATACTCTATAAGTAGGTCAGAGTGTATGTAGATCATGGGAATTTCAATGAGTTAATAACCTAGATAAAAGACCAAGAATATAACCTATAAGCACTCTTTCATGCTTTACATACTAAGGCCTATGAGCAAGGAACAATCCTAGACAAGGGTGTGACAAAGGCTAAGAAAAATCTAGAGGCCTTCAGGAAGGAGATGGACAAGATTGACGTGATTGTGCTTAGTGTTGAATATACTAAGATAGATAGTTCCAATAAGTAAATCAAGCTCACCATAAAGGGCTTTGAATAATTTAGCACTGAGCTTAAGGAGAGTGTGCCTCATTTTTATGCCCTAAAGACTTTGATGGCTTATTCCAAGGATGAACTAGAAATTTTGAATGGGATAATGTTGGGACCCTTATTTGGTATGTAAATATTCATGTTAACATGTCAAACACATCAATGTGAGGCATGATTTTGAGTAATTATTAAATTTTGGCATTTTTACACCAATTGGAGGAATTGATGCATACCTTGCACTAGCTAGTAGGTGATTAACCAATTCTAGTATTTTTTGGGGCATCTTCTAGGTTAGATGATACATGAAAAATATAGTATGAAGGGTGCAAGGTGATGGAGCTAGCAATAATGATTATAAAGGCTCCATCTTAGCACCCAACTTGCTCACTCCACCTTAGTAGAGATGTTATTAAAACACTATAAAAGGAGCTCAAACAAGGTGATCCAGGGATGCGAACTTAGTGTAGAAAAACTCTAGAGAATTAGAATTGGTTTTATATGTATTTTAGTGACCACCATTAGGCTTAAGAGTATCTAAAATTCCATGAAGGCTCCATTTATATACACCAAAGCTTGTTTGTGAGCCTTTGGGACATTAAGTAGTGTAAGTTTGAACATGTTTCCTATTATGAACTCTATTTTAATTGAGATTTGATTGATGATAAATAACATGACAGTAAAACATGATGGTTCTAGTTTATGTGACTATCATATTTTTAAATGAATTATGTATAATGATTGTATTACTATAGTTTAAGTTAAAACATGTTAATTAATAGTTATGCATGATTTTTATTTAAGCCCTTAATGACATTTCTATAAATATTGATGATGTTAGTGATAAATTTTATAATGATTAAATATAGATCCAGTGCCGAGCATTGATATCCTTGCTATAAATGCTACCCTAAATATGAATATTTCAAGATAAATCAACCTTGTGACCCTTCAAATGCTAACATAATTCTAGACTTAGCTTGACAAAGGCTTGCACCCTAATGACTATATAACTTCCCCAAAACAGGGTTGTGCCTACAAACCACTAAGCATAGTCCATGAAAGGCTATGCCAATGGATCTACTTGAAACCTTGTTGGAATTAACCAAGTCCTAGAATTGATGACTTGTGCCATGGCACAACTAGCCTAATGTGGGCTCTAGTTCTTTCTATACTGCACTTTGGGTGAATTCATAAGGCATTGGCCTTATATGAATTGATTCTAGTGTAGCTAAGTGAAAAATGTTGAGTATAAAAAGACAGTCCCATGTTTGTTACTAGTTGTAAGAAGTCAAGACCTGACTGAGACACCTGATGCACCTAACTTTTCTACAACATGCACAAATCTAGAGGTCTAATTTTCAACTGGACCATCATTCCTACAGACCTTAGTTTATAAAATAGGGATTCCATAAATACTGGGAGAGGGGTATATTTCTTGTTTATAGTGTTGAATTTAGGAGTGGAATAATGTGACAGTGATGTCATAATTTAAGGAGATGATGGAGTGTGATATTTGTTAGTAGGTGAATGGTAATTATGTAAGGTTAATAAGCTAGGCTTCCCTTTACTTGTAGGATGGGGGATTTGTGATGGACCATGAATGGTAAATGGAGGATTAGACTAGGAATATGTACAAACTAAAGGTAAGGTTTATTGAATTGGGTCAAGGTATTTTGAAATTCATCTCAAGGAACTGTAATTGGAATACATCCTTGTTAGCAAAAATATAGTTATTAAACAAGGTAATTTTTGGACTAGTAAGATTATGACCAGGACTAGGACTAGTGGATGGGGGACTATAATGAGACATTGGTTTAGGCTTGATGGGATGGAGGTTAGAATGTAGGCAAGCACCCATTTATAAGGCCCATAAAAGGATCTCATCCTTGTTGGAAAATATGTATTATTCCACAAGAATTGGGTCTAAATCCATTTGAGGGGATGATGGATGAAAGGTGTACAAACAAAAAAAGGTGTTTGATGTGAAGGTAGATTAGGGATTGGATAAAAATACAATATTTGGACAAAGTAAGTATAAATTATTAAGATAGTATGATCAGTGATGGTTGAGGATAAGATAGACTAAATAGTATGATAGGTGCTAATGAATTATTGACAATGTATGGGTTTTAAGCTAGCAAAAGGATGGGGATTTTACTAGTGCCTATATTTAAACTATCAAGATAATAATAATATGGGTGTTAGTTATAAATAGGCAAGATGAATGGATTAGAGATGACTAGATTTATGATGATTAGATGCTAGATTGAAATTGAGAAAGCAATAGGTTGTTAATAATGAATTGACTAAGAATGGCATTTGATAGAGTGATAGATGATGAAAATTTATGGTGGATTAGATTGATAGGTTGATATGAAAGGTCAAAAAATGAATAACTCAAGCCCTAGACTAATTTTCTCAAGGGATATAATATTATGTAATAGAATAAATAGAGGGATCAAAGATGGTTGGATTGAGATTGAGACAAGTATATAAGGGTGATGATATAGTGATGATTGGGGTTAAGATTAATGATGTGGATATGGTTTAGATAGGTGTGTGACTTAAAAATCCAACACTATAATATGGGATTTGGTAAGGCTAGATGAAAGGGCTTGATAAGATAATGATATTTAATATAGGGTGATAAGGAAATGGGAGGATGCTCGATATGGGATGATAGGATTTACAAGATAGACAAGATTAAGAATGTATAAGATATGGATATGACTAGAATTTATAAGACAATAAGGATGTACAAGATGATGATATAGAAATCTTAGATAGTTGTGTATATGTTAGGGTTAAAGGGTGACTTGGCTCACAAATAGCATGGGTCTAGCACAACACTGACTAAGATAAGTAAATTGCAAACTTATTTTTATTAAACTGATGTGGGAGTATAACTCAATGAATGCATCATCTAATGGCTTTATGAGTGAGGATGTAGGTTGGTGACCCATGATGAAATCTTCCAAACCGTCTCAACCTCATCTACACATGACAATCATTTAAGAGTTGATACTAACTCTACATCAAGTTATGTGTTATGACTGATAGGTCTTAAGCTAAGTTTACACAAGGTTTTTAGGGGCATCCCTAATATACACAAGGTATATGGGGCCAAAATCAATGTAGGGTGTTGTCTAATGCTTGGTTTAGATAATTATCTCTTCCCCTTCACTAAAGACCTATATGGGGTCAATCACTTTGACTTATAATACTTATCCCTAATATTTATACTTCATCAGAATATAGAGTGTGGTTGAATCCATAGTGATGAAATCCACATTATCAACCTCTAATGACTAGGCAAGTGCATGGAGATCACTTTTGCATCACATTTCCTATAAAAAATAAAAATAGGTGGGTTTATTATTAGTTTTTGATCCTCTAAGACTTGTCACTAAGATGCAAGGAGGAGAGTATACTCCACTATAGACCTCAAGTAACACTTAAGAAAGCATAAATATTTATTAACTAATTAATTAAGTGTGATATATACATAATATATATATATATATATATATATATATATATATATATATATATATATATATATATATATATATATATATATATATATATATATATATATATATAAGATATTTTTCAAAAATGCTAAAATATTTGATAGGTGTCATGCAAAGCAATTGATTAGTAGTTTCAATTGGCAATCTCAAGGGGCACCATGAAAGACAAGACATTAGACCAAAATGTGACCTGTAAGAGAAGATGTTAACAAGCCAAAAGTTTTACTATATTCACCTCTATAAGAAACAAAACATTAGTCCAATAAGCCTTAATAAAAACACTAAAAAAAGTGATTTTATTTTACAACTTTTTTGGGTGATGGACCATGATATGGGGGTTTGGGGGTGGCAACACCTAGGAGGGTCAAGGGATAGTTCCCCTTACATGGTTAAGGGGTAGTGCCCGTTGTGTTGTGCTCCCTATAATAGTATAGTGTGGGGTCAAGGGGAAACATTTTTGATGCCAAATGTAATTTGGGACTTGTTGAACCCTTGGAATGACTCAAAATTCACTAAAAATGATCCTTAAAAATGTACATAAAAAAGATAAATTGAAGGAAAAACGAATTCAAAATCACTAATATAGAAGGCAAAATCACTTATACATAGTTAGTGATATGTAAAATCACTTCCAAAGAGGTAAAACCATAGTGAATAGGTCAAAACTATATCTATGTGATATGTGTTTTTGTAGATGGTTAGCCAACTAAAATCATGTGATTAAGCAAAACTAACTATGGTTAGTGTAAATCACCTGTAGAAATCAGAACTACATATATCAAAAGGAAGTTTTGTAATTGATAGAAAAAATGATAAATCTCAGAATAGATTGTAAAAATAGTGTTTAGGATGCCAAAAGTGATTTTCTTCTATTTAAAATAGGTTTATATCAAATACAATCAGGTAAATGCAAGATCAAAACCTATTACTACTTTATTCTAGGTTAAATTAATGATAAAATATTATTAAAATGAACAACAACATCCAAGTTCAAAATTTCCTATGCAAGCTCAAAATTGCCTATGGAAATTAGAATTGCCTTTATCGAGAGGTAATTTTACAAAGATTAAAATTTGCACTATATACAAAATGTGAAAATTGATCTTATTAGAACAAAACCTATCTATATATATAGGAATTAAATATTTATGATTAAATATAAATGACCAGAATGCTAACAACTATTATCTAATTACTATTAAAACTACCTTTGTAGTTGTCAAAACTGCCTCTAGGATTCAAAACTGACTCTATGGATAGGCAATTTTGCATGTTATAGATAAAATGTAATTAAATGGATAATTATTATGTTTTAGTATATTTTATTGTTCCATATATTAATATTTCAATCAAATAGAGACAAAAATTCCCAGATATCAAAAAACATGAATTTAATTTAGTGACATTCTATCTATATCAAAATTTCCTCTTATAGAGGTAAAACCACAATTGAAAATCAAAACCACCTTTTTCGAGAGGTAATTTTGAAATAGGTCTTAAATATACCAAAATGGTTATTATTTAGTGGTCAGGTTCATGTGGTTAGTCAAAATCACCTCTAGGTGTACAAAATTGCCTCTACAAAAGCATAGTTTACAGTGCAATACTACCTTTCACCTGGAACATGAAATTTTCCAATCTTTGGAGCCCAATCTTCTTCTAACCAATATTTCAAGTTGATTCAAAAATCCTTACACAAATTTAGGTTTAAATTAAAGGAGGGCTCCCACTATCATCACCAATGGAAGAATGATAAATTTGGGCAATAGATTTAGATATGTAATTTATATAAAAAATACTCAAATCTATAATCTGCAAGTCTAAAGCCAATTAGGATAACAATTAAAAGATATAATTAAAATTTCATACCAACATTACATCCTAAAATCTAAGTGCTATAAATCAAGATAAAAATTTTAAAAAAAACTAAGTGATGTGGATAATGGATTACTTACAAGTAGACTTAGATTTTTAACATGATGTTAGCTTGATCAAGAGACTTGGATTGCATGGATTCATTGATAGCTTGATCAAAAAATGGATTGGTTTAGCATGGATTTATTCCACCTTATTTAGTTAGTTTCAATGGAGGCTTGGTTGATGTTTAAATAGAGGAAAGAGGGAGGACTAAAAATGAATTAAAAATTCCTTAGAAGCCTCTAGAATTAGAGGCTTCTAGAGAGGATGGCTAAGATTGAGAGGATTCTAAAATTAGATAATTATAGAATACATTATGAGGATACAAAACTTTATCAAATGATTAAATTAGATGATTATATAGGTGATTAGGGACTAGGGAAGGTGGGATTGGAATTTAAAATTCTAATTAATGGATAAGTGGGATTAGTTAGTGGATAATAGAAAATTAGGTGAATTAATTTATTTGTGGGGTAGGAATAAGGTTAGTGGATTAATAATAATGAAGGGGATTATTAGATAAATGATTATAAGGGAAAATATTAGGATAAGATTGAAAGAGATAAATGAGATTAGATGAAATAGGTGAAATTAATGTTGACTAATAGTAATATTAGTGATTAATAATGAAGAATTTTTTTTTATATGTATACACTTTCATGTGTAAGGAACAAAGAATTTATTAAAAAAAAAAAAAAAAAAGAAAGAGTATAGGGAACTTTATACAACTCCATGCCTCAGACGAGTTGAGAGGTAATCTAGCTATGGTTATAATTTACTACCTCGAGGTGAACCTTGAAAAATGGTATTCATTAACTTGATATTTTAATATTTTTTATTTAAAAATTATGGCATGATATAAATGTTTTATAACACAATCAAGGATAGTTTAGAAGTTAGGCCATGTGAACCATAAATTTGTTTTTTAAAGATTCCATTGAAAATTTGGCTCTAATAACCCATAATGGTTTTATAAATAATACCAAACTTCATGCATACTATTGAAAAAATGCATATCAAAAGATAATTTATCATTCTTTAGGGATTAAATTATATTAATTTCATCATAAATCAACTAACTAGAAAAGGGATAGATTTTAGGTAAGATAGTGTTATAACTTTTCTTATTTCAGACTATCATTATGTGAAAAATCATTTACAATTCCTAAGTCATATCTAGAGATATAAATTGTGACACATATAGATTAATTCATAGGAAATACTAGGTGTAATGAGAAAAATTATGCCACCACACCTATCCTCATGAGAGGTGGTGTACTGCATTATGTTAGACCAAACATAATTCAATATAGTTTACAAAATAAAAATGAAATAATTAATATCATGTTAAAGGCTCCTTGCTATCAAAAATATACCTTAATAGATATTTTTTTTGAAATTTATGTAAGGTTGCACACATTCCATGAGAAAATACTCATGTGTAGGAATACTACATGAATAGTTCTCTTTGACTATATTTAGAATTAGGTAATGTAGTGAACAAATTCCCTATAAGGTTATACTCATTTGGACAAAAAAAATCACCAATCCAAATGGAGTGGTTTTTTCTCCCTTTATATGTCCATTAAGAGAGCCATTATCACCATGAGATAGGATATTAGACCTATTAAGTGTGGAGGAACTATAGGATTTGTCTTAATATTTGAAATATTTACTTAAATTTTCAATGGTTATAGTGTTTGAATATGTGGGATGAGATTTGATAAATGACAATTTGAATTGAATTTATTTTAGACTTGATGTCATAGTTTGGCACTAATATATGTTACTTTCATTTTAAGGTTTAAATGCACCTTCATTATTTTTTAACACCAATGGTGGTCTAATCATATTTGTTATCATCCTTTGAAATTTCATAAATGGCTCGTTTGGGCTCAGAGTGGGCCATAATTTAATAATCCCATATCTTATGGTCATAATATTCAAAACAATGTTAGGAAAGTTGATGTAGACAACTTTTTGAATAAAATTGTGGGAACCCACTTGAATATCCAATGATTATTTCAAGTGTTTTGTGAAGTTACCCTCCATAAAAAAGAAATTTTTGGTTTGAACTACATAAAACTTATTAGGCTCGTGAGAAATAAGGAAGATGAAGGGTTTGACAAGAAATTCCTATATTGGGAGTGGAAAATCCTAGCAAGTCAACCCACATGAGGAGCTTGAGAGGTCTGCTTTGAGATGAAAAATAATGGGACCAATGTCATAACACAATTAGGCTATTATGTGTAATCCAATGTAAGTATTAAATTGTATGAATTTGAAAGTTTTTTCTTTCAACAAAGGTAAGTGGACAAAGTTGGGGTACAAAAAGGGCCTACCTATGGATAATTATTTTCTAAAAAATGAGTTATTTCAAAGTTTATAGATTATTTGAGATGGCTACACTCAAAATTTGATGATGATATAAGAACATGAATTGTATCATTTTCAATCTAGTCTCAAAAATACAATTTAAAAAAATGGATAAGTACGTCAAACATAGGAAATTTGAATAGGAACTCCTATTTTTTATAAAAATTAAGTAGATACATGGTCGTGAAACCCCTCATTTTTTTAGCATCATTTTGTATTATTTGGAACACTTTGGTTTAATTATAGATAAGATCATATAGTTTGTGACCTATATATTTTTTAATGATTACATTTTTTAATAATTTTATAAATAGAACTTGAAAACTAACAAAAGCATAGATAACTGATTATGAATCCCACTTTAACTACCTATAAAGAATGAAAATTAGTTTTGTTTAATGTATATATAATTAGGCCTAGTTTGTGACCATATAATTATTTTTACATTTGGATCAATGACAAAAATTACATAAACATATATAGACATGTATATTTTTAACATATAGTGGCAAAAAAAGAGATGGTTAAAAATCAACATAGATAGAAACCTTAAAATAGTCTAAAATTTAATATGTGTCTGCGTCTAAAGATAAGTGTATGATCAATATTGTAGTAATAATTATATGAAATTTTCATTCAAATTAATTGTATTTATGACAATGTAATTTAGATTTGTTTATTTTTAATAAAAAGACTCAAAATCAACTGTGTGCTTTTAGGTCTAGGCCTTAGGCTTGGGAATTCAATCCATATCCAAGCCAAAAGACATGATTTTAAAATTACACATAAAAATGTGTATGTGAAATAACATGTACACATTCTTAAGAGATGAAAGTATGAACCCTTATAATGAAAAAATTTGATCAACTAAAAGGTTTGGGCGGGGGGGGGCGGGGGGGGGGGGGGGCGGCGGGCGCGGAAGAGGAGGGGAAGAGGGGGAGGGGGGTTTGATAAAATAAATTTTAAGTCCTTATACTTTAAATTTCTTTTATTAAATGTAATAAATTAGGTTCCCTCAACATTTTATAAAACTAGTCTTACAACTGCATAAACTATGATTTGGGAGATATTTTTTCAAAATATAATTTTGTCAATACTTAGTCATTTTCAAGATTTTAGTATTGAACTTAGGGATTTTAGGGGATAACCTTGGGTAAACTTATAGTCATTTTTTATCTTTTGGCACATTCTGAATTGCTTGCTTGTACCTCAAGGAGTTCTCGATTTGTAAGAATTAAATTTTATGAACCAATGCATACCCAACCACTCTTTTATGCCAATTTTACTTATTATTAGGTCCCTTATAATTTAAAAAGTGGCACAACAACACCATAATATTTTGTGACTAGGGTAAATAGGTATAATTTGGGCCACATTTAGCTATTTTCAACCCTAATTTAATTTAAATTCATGCCAAAGTGGTGTGTATGGGGAACATAGGATGCATTGGTGAACTATGAAAACCCAACTACCCCATCATGTTGATTTTTCTCACAATTAGGTACCTTATAGGCCAAAAGTGACACAAAAAAAACATATTCACTTATGACCAAGGTAACAAATAATTATAGGCACATTTGTGCACAAATTCCACATTTATCTTCAAATTCAAGAAAAAAATGTGTCATTGTGGCAAAGTAATTTACATTGTGACCCCTGCACATCCAACACTAATTTATGCTAATTTTACTTGAGATTAGTTCTATTATTGCCAAAATTGACCCAAAAACACCATAACCACTTGTGACCATGGAAATGCAAATAATGTTTGGCACATGTATGTGTGATCACCCTATTTCAATTTGAATTCAATCCAAATTGGTGTGACTAGGGAAATACAGGTCACATTGATGAGCCACACACACCAAACCACCACTTTATATCATTTTTACTTGCAATATGAGGGTCTTTAGGATAAAATAAACATAACAACACTATATCCACTTGTGATGAGGAAAAATATAAATAATTTGTGACACATTCATGTATGATCAAGTTAATTCACTTCAAATTGAGGCCAAATTGGTGTGGTTAGGACAACGTAGGTCCCATTGATAATTGACACACGCCCAACCTCTCCTTTATGCTTATTTTACTTAAAATTGGGTCCATTATAAGTTAAAAGTAACATAACAACACCATATGCATATGGACAAGAAAAATGTCGATACTTTTTGGCACATTTGTGTATGATCACCCCAGTCCATTTTGAGTCCAAGACAACATGGTGTAGTTAAGGGATGAGATCAATATGGTGTAATCAAGGGATGAACCTAGATTCTAATGAATGATGCAGAATGTTTCCATTATATTTATATAGGGCATAAATAAAATATCATTGATTTAAGGGATGAGACCACACTTAATTCATTACCTAAATTAAGGGATAAATTTCCATATAAATGGGTGATTGTGTGATCAATAAATTATTGGTGGGCACCAATACCCATCTTGGGGATTCATGGATTTGCTAAGTTGTATTGCATTATATTACATAAATTTAATATATTATATCCATCACTATACTCTATTTTATAAGAACACCAATGATTGCTGAGATGAATATCAATGATTACTAAGAAGAATAAGCGAGTGATTCATAGAAACTTTGCCTAATGTGGAATGCACAAAGTATATCTAAGCTCCTCCATGCCTTTATATAAAGAAGGGAGCGGTTTGGTTAATTTAAATAAAAATTTAGATTGAATAGAGGGGAGTCAAATTAGAATAGTAGAGCTCCAAGAACAATGTATCAATGTCCTCAATAGCAATCAACATGAACTTTATGCAAGTTATAGATAGAGTGTTGTTGGTACACTATCTCAATTAAAAATGGATGAATGTGCATGTTCATGAATTTTGCTTATCACAAATGGATATAGTGTTGTTAGATTGTTTTTATCCTATAATATCAATAATCTCAAGTGAAAACAAAATAAAAGGGTGGTTGGATATGCATAGGTCACCAATGCAACCAAATTCTCCCCAATCATACCATTTTTGATTGATTTCAAAGTGAATTAGGTGATCACACATGTATATGGACCAAATCATTTGCATTTGTCATAGTCATAAATGGATATGGTGTTGTTTTGTGGCTTTTGGATCATGAGGGACTTAATTGCAAGTGTAATCAATATAAAGTAGTGGTTTGGTGTGTGCAAATCATCATTGTGTCCTATGTTACCTAAATCACACCACTTTGGATTGAATTCAAAGTGAATTAGGGTGACAACACATACATGTGCTATAAATTGTTTACATTTCCATTGTCATAAGTGGATATGATTTTTTTTGTGTCACTTTTGGCATATTATTCACAAGTAAAATCAGCATAGATAGTTGGTTAGATGTACAATGCTCACAATATGAATTATGTTACCACAATCACATATTTTTTCACAAATTAGAGAGAAATGAGGTGACCATAAACAAATATGCCTAAAATTATTTGCATTTACCTTGGTGGCAACTAGAAATGGTGTTTTGTGTCTTTTTTAGCCAATAAAGGACCAAATTTCAAGTAAAATTGGCATAAATGGGTGGTTGGGTGTTTATGGATCACCAATGCGACTTATGTTTCCCCCTTACATGCGAATTTGGCATAAATTTAATTTTAATTAGGGTAAGCACGCACAAATACAACCCAAATTATCCTATTTACCTTAGTCATAAATGATTATGGTGTTGTTTTTAGCCTAAAAGGGACCTAATCGTAAGTAAAATCTACATAAAAGAGTGGTTGGGTATGCATTGGTTAGTAAACTTTAGTTTCTAAAAAATAAGAAATCCTAAAAATATTAGCAAGTGATTTATAAGGCCCCAAAACCTAACAAATGACTATATGTTTATCCAAAATGGACATCAATTGTAAAAAATATGCTCTAAAATTCCTAAGTTTAATACTTAAATCGTGAAAATGATAAAGTACTATTCATATTAGATTTTGAAAACTATCTCCTAAATCCTAAGTCATGTAGTTGTGATACCAATTCTACAAGATGCATAGTGACCCTGAATTATTATATTTACTAAAATAAATTTAAATTAATAACAACATAATTGTCAACTTATACTTGACATTTATTTTAGTAAACACTCCCCCTCTCCCTCCCCACTTTAATTGCTCAGCTTTTGTATTCTAAGAATTTATGCTGTCATACTTTGAGGAATGTATATGTATTACAATACATACATCTTTCTATATGTTTAGAATGCGTACACCTTTTTATATGATTAAAATACATATAAGTTCTAGGTTTGGTGTTTATCAAGCCTAAAACAATAACATGTATACGTTATTATATTAACACATATGCATTCATAAAAATGTCCACGAAAATATCCTTCAACTATGTGCACTTATCAATAAATGAAAAAAATAATTATTCAGATTTCTAACTCTAGAGAGTTTAGTACCATACAACTCCCAACTATAATTAACCTAAAATGTGAGGAATTACTCAGAAGAGAAAAAATTGATATAATAAAAAATGATATTATTATTTTTATATCAAATACAAATGAAATAAATAACATAAAGAGCTAATAACTCTACAAACTCAGAAGGGTTATCTCAATCATTACTTAATAATAGACTTTCGAAACGAACTTTTACACCTTTTTAAAGGTGTCATGATCCTCTTATTATGTGATAAAATTACATTTAACTAATTTAGAACATATCTATGTGATAAAATGCCCCAAAAATATTTGTGAATATATAAATTAATATTAAAATGACCCACAACGTCTTATAGAAACAACATAATGACACATACAAAAGACCTATAGACCGTACCAAAAAAAAACATCCCTTAACCAAAGCCTTCAAAATCAAATTAACATCATAGTGACATATAAATATATTATTTTTTATAATAATATACATAACTTGTTTTAAAATAAATTTAATTTAAATAATTTCTTTTAGTATTTACTTTAGCCATGGAAATCTTAACCATTAGTAAAAGTTAATACAATTTTCATATCTTATGCTTTGTCTCACACTTTTTCTAAGATATATTTGTGAATTATTATTATTATTATTTAATTTTCCATGTAATATATTATTTATGTCAAGAATTGTAAAGTAGACATGTAATTAATTTAATCACTTTTATAGGTTAAATTTTGTATTCTTTTCTTCGGAGTTATATTTTGACACATTTACGGGTGATTTAAATTACCCATCTCCTACATCATCATAACGCCATTTTTACCTACATAAATGTCACACCTTTACAAACCGGTGGGATAAAAAAAAAGTAGACCATCAAAAACCACTAATATTTATAGGCCTAAATGTTGTACTAAGGAATTTGACAAATAATCTTGACATATGAGAATTAACGTTGCAATTCTTAATAATGAAATGCATAGGATTCTTCATGAACTTGAATTTGATTGTGAAACTTTAATTGAGATCGAGGTCAACAATAATGTGTAGAACAATGATCATTCATACTTTTTGGGTTGGTTGATTGAAAATTGCTTTTTATTAATTAGATATAAAATTAAATATTTTTAATTTAAAAAAAAGGCAAATGGTATGATATCATATTTTTAAAAATGATTTTATATCATTTTATTAATTGAAAAAATAAATTAAATTATTTTAAACGATTAAAATCTTAATAAAAAAAATATATATTAAATAAAAGTTTTTTTATAAACATTTTAATTAAAATAATAGAGTATTATAAGAAATATAATATAAGGTTCATCATGTACCCAAAAAATGTCATCTAAGATGGTTACACCACCAAAACAATCAAAGCAATTGAAAATGGTAGAGGGTCATACAACGTGTTTCTCCATCCACCATCATTAGGATTATCTATCTTATCATATACTAATTCTCACCCATCATTATTGGTTGTTTTGTTTATCTTTTTTTTGTCTTGAAAATAAATTAAAATGACTAGTTGAGGAAAGTTTGCTTCTTGTAGAGCTATCTATCAACTGATGTCAGAGAAACAATGACCAAACCTACAACCACCTCCAACAATGTTAATGTGTGAAGGATTTTAAGAACATGATGAGAAAATTCACCGCGTTATTGAGTAATGTTTGTCATGACCCCCATGCCCACAACCTTAAGAGGGAGATCATTAATGAGAAGAGTATGAAGGAACCCAACTAAAAAATGGAAGATTTCCCTAATGGTTCAATAGGGACTATATATGCTCTACCCCATGACATAATTTCTCTACTTCCACTTATATTTGGAGCATATCATTAGATAAGACAAACTTTATTAATAACATAAAAACAATCATATGTAGTAATATGGTTATCTATAACATTATTATTTTCTTTCCATAATCGAAAAAGAACTTTAGAATGGAAAATGAGCCAAATTTACGTGTACTATATAAGTAACATAGATGAAGCCCCCATAAGCACCATTTTCCATCAGAAATAAATATGAAATAATTTGCTAAAAAAGGGTGAGATAAGATGACTCAACTTGATGATAAAACAAAAATAGATGCTTAAGAGACTCATCTTGTTATCATGAGATGCATATAAGGTGAGTAACCCCTAAATGCAAAATGCATTCACTAATAGGTGGATTTTGACAAAGGATGCACTAAAAACAATGTGATATATCGAGCTTAATGAGGGATTTCTATACAATGGAAAATGTTATAATTTATGTAGACTCAAGAGAGAGAAATTTCAATGAGGATTTAAAGTCTCAAATTAAATTTGTGTAGTTGAAATAAAATAATAATCAAGCTAGTTTTTGTACTGATGGAAGGGAGTCTCAATAGGAACTTGTAGTATTTCCACCACCTAGTTGGTGACTAAACACCAATATTGTAGATATGGTTTTCAAGAGTGGCCCTCTAGATCTCACTGATGAATTCAAATTCACCATATTTGAGCTAAATTTGTTCTTTGATTATGTAGACACTATTTCTAAATTATTTAGCACCTCAATCTTGTACACTTGGAAAATACATATAATGGATATGCCTTCAGCTTCTAAACCTTTCCCAATGCCAAAAGGCTCACATATACTCTATATGTGCCTAGTTACTTATCTCTTAGTCTGGCCAATGTTATTATGATGACTCAATACTTCTATCATGCCCAAAATGTTATAAACTTACGTATCTTCCATCTATGTAAGTTCTAGACTTACACATATTTTCCACTTCCTAGTCACATGCCTAGGTATATGTGAGTGTCCAATTTTGATGCAAGTATTTAGTTCCTTAAAGTCATCAAATTTTCAAATGAAACATATTCCTATGGTTGGCCTAAGTGCTTTAATGTCAGATATTCTCTAAAGAGATTGGTAGAAATACAAGATCAATTCCCATTCATTCCTTACCTAGCAAAGACCTAGAAAAGATCTGGTACATAGCAAAAATCACTCAATCAAGCATTCAAGTGAGAAAAGCTTCCCCATTTTATCTTATTTCCATATAAATCATAGGGACAACATATCTACATGTCTAAATTACTAAAGGACCAACCTAAGAGCCATATTTTCCATGTTACAAGCCAGGTCACTATTGTACTTACTTATCACACATTACATAATTCATAGACAATCCAACATGTATGAGGTAGCTAAATAAGTATGAAACCATATTCAGAGTATTACCTATGTAGGTAGAACTCTGATATATGGGTATTTGGTGTAGTTTGACACCTTGTGCCCACAAAACCATTTTTCCCATAGCCACTATGAAGATGAAGAATGAGGGTTTTACTATTTGACAAGGAGTGATAGTCCATGACAAATATTTTAATGCAATAGAGTGAAGATGACACAAAACTTAGAATCATCTAGGTGGTTGCATTTAGTTTCAGTAGGTATTCCATATTGGACACATGTGTCCAAGTCAAATAGTACCATTGATGCTACCATCCCAAGTCAATAAATGGGTCTATAACTACAGAGGTATATTTTTTAGAATCAAGTAGCTTATCTAGAATTTATATCCATCATAATTCCTACATATTCTAGATCTAGATCTAGATCTGTATTTGCATCAAGACCATCTAAGTATCTTATTTTCATTATCAGTATAATATTTATCATAGATATACTTTATATCTTTAACATCTTAGCATATTATATTTAATATATGTTATATCTAAGTTTTATAATTAATTGGCCTACTTTAGAGATAGTCTACCATCCTTGTGCCCTAGTTTATCTTTACCTATTTAACCCTATATTCCCCATATCTATATTTTACAGTTTAATATTACTTGAACTCGATCTTTCATATGTAAAACCCTAGATATTGATCTAGGGTTTCCTCATTCCTTATTTTGTATTTTGTATTTTGGATTTAACAAGATTTTACAAGTTAAAAATTATATTTCATTTTCTATCAATCATGTTCAATATGGATAAATCTATTACTTACTTCATTATACAATATATAATGGTTGTTATTATTTGTTATGTTTCATGCATGATTAAACCAATTAGGTCTATAAAGGGTTCAAAATCAAATCATTTCAAAACAACAAAATCAGAGAATGATCCTAATCAAGATAAAGTTCAAACTTCTCTTTACCAATATTATTGTAATAATCTCTTAACCCCAAAGAGGGTGATAGTTACCATCCCTCTAACCAGGTCTATGTTATCATTCCATCAAGGTATAAGGTATATGGTGAATATATGCATGTTCCATTTGAGGACCTAGGGTTTATTCTTATGAATCCTTAAAATATCAATTCATCCTTATAATAAAGTTAATAGAAAAGTGGAAACATAATATCAGTTCAAAGATCACATTATTGTAAAATCATATTACACACCTATTTTCATCCTCATCTACCAATGTTATGTCAAAAAAAGGTTTCATATCCAAATATAAATATACAACAAAATACATATAAAATAATTGATTCTAAAAGTGACCAAAAGGTAACTAAGAGCCCAAGTTAAATCCTAAGAGAAATGTTTCAAAACAAAGTAATCAAATTACCTCCTCCACATCTTATAATGAGATCCAAATACCATTATGCATATTATATAATACATGGACACCATATAGATTATTTTTTTTTCTTTTAAGAACAAAATACAAATTCATAATGATAGTGGTGATAATATTAATGATACATCAACCAAGAAAACTACTCACAATATGAGTGCCTCTTTCAAACCAAAAGTATCAAAATAATAAATGTGGGTACCAAATAAAAATTTAGATCAAAAATAGTTACCAATATCAAATATAAAGCATGAAAAGGTTAAAAAATAAGAAGCAAATGAAGATAATGCCTCAAATTTACCTCTCAATAATGATACTTAGCTTTCCAAAAAATATGGTTTTGGAAAGTAATATTAACAAAACTTGGTTATCAGGGTCAAGGATTGGAAATAAATCCCAAGTGATAACTCATTCTAATCTCTGAGTCTAATAATAATGATCGATAAGGCTTGGGATATAATGTCAATGCTCTTGAAAATCATTCAAATACACATTTTTTTAAAGATAAAGAACCCACAAATGAAAACAAGGTACAAAAAGAGCAATGTGCACATCAAATATTAAAACTAGGATCTCTAACAAAAAAAATCAAAATTCAAGAAGCAATTAAAAAATATAATGTTCCAAATGTGGTTACAAAGGAATACATCACAATCCATTCCTGATATCAAGGCCCTTTTGTTATCATTGCTCAAGTTGAGGGAAAATAATTTATAGATATCAAGGTTATGGACTTTCAAGATACAAATTTTTATTTTATGTCATTACTTAGCTTTCTTGACAACAAGTTTCAACCCATGGATGGAACTAATGCAATTTCAAAAAATATGGGATCAATTTAGTTAATAATTTCATTTGATTTAAAATAATGTTTTGTTACTTTTTAGGTTTTTTATAATCCACGGGCTTACCATATTGTTCTTAGAAAATCATGGTTACACTCGATAGAAGCAATTGATGATAGAAATAATAGTTGCATATTATTAGATCATCAAGGCAAACTTACACCATTTTCCAAATAAGGAATTTAGCTACCATAAAAATAGGTTCAAATAATGGCATACCAAAAATATTACAACCACCCTATGACACAGATGAAACATAGATTCTATAGAGGCATCTCATTGAAGAGATACTTGAGTTCTAGTGGCACTTTTTCTTGGTCCATAACACCTTTCTGAAAACACCAAAAAATAAAAATAATTAAAAAATTTAATAATATGTGTTTCACACATCTTTCGAGTGTGATATAGGCATACATAGATACATGATCTATGCACTTTTGGATGTTGGTTTTTTACTCTACTCATGTCACTAGGATGTTTGGGGTATCCACTCTATGATCACGATACATCCAAGTTATATAATTCTATGGTCACTTTACATTATCATGTTTGAGCTCATATATATACTTACACATGCTTTTATCCATGCTTATATATTTTATAGTTTACTTGATATGTTATGTACATAAATTTTTTTGATAACATATATGATCCACGAGATAATATACTATATTTATGCTAGTTATTTATGCTTTCATTCATGCACTTCCTTGAGTGTCTTGCCTTACTATTATCTTAATTTTTTGATAACTTGAATATTTTATATTGTTTATAGCCTTCATGCCTTTGTTTGCATCTTTGAAATTTGAAAATGTCATTCTTTATTTTATTTTGACATTTGAATATGTAATTATCTAGTTTGTAGATCTTTGACTAAGTCATTTCCCTTAAATTTTTTGCCATTTGAACATGCCCCTTGTTTTTGGTCTCCTTGGACAATTGTATTTTGATTTTATTTTGAGTTCCCTTATGTGTGCGCTCAATTACTTATTGATATTGTACTATTTATATCTAGATGTTGTCATGATATACATCATGCATATTAGGGATTAGTGTGATCACATTCTATGTTATTTCATGATATATTTACCTAGACATGTTTCTTTTATATACTACATGGTATATTCATAATTTACATGGTTATATTATCATTTTGAGTTAAGGTAACTACCATTTTATACATTACATCACCTTAAAATCTAGGGGGAGAGGTTGGGTGCATATTATAGACACCTAAATCTGGGCACCGATAACCTCCAATCAGGTTTTTGACCAATTTCCATCCAAAATGCATAATTTGACCTAAAAACACTAAAACATGAAAAATGATGTGAAATTGACATACTCAAGTGCCAATTTTGGCCAAGGTATCACTAAATGGGGTAATGCAATTTATGGGCTAGCTAACTTTGATTAGATCATTTTGAGTCAAAATGTCAAAATTGCACCTGGGTGCTTTGGATTGCTCTTCCCTATCAAATATTTTGCACAAAACTTGTGCCTTTGTTATTTGTTGTTGGAAAAATCCTAAATGGAAATACACATCCAACACATTTGATAGTGACTTATAATTTTAATCCAGTCAAATTTAGGACTAATAATAAGGCATTCTGATCAATTTAAGTAATTTATGCATAAAGTGCTTAATCATGCTTAAGAGATAATTAACCCAAATCAAGGCCTAATCAATAATTCCATGGAAACTTGTTGAATACTTGTTTTTAGAAATGAATATTTAATATCTGTATCATTAAGTGACCTCATTTCTTTGGGAAGACATCCTTAGGCCATAAATGCCACAAATATCATGATTCATGCTCTCCATGCCTCATCAATGCTTTCCATGATGCCCTCCATGCCTCTTAATTGACCCTTATTCCAATGTCATGATGAGGATAATTAAAAACTTAATTCCAAAAATTGAATTAATCCTTAACCACACATCTCAATCTTAAGATGGATGATTAAGGTTGATTCTGATCAAATCAAAAAATCTATAAATAGGAGGCCTCACAGCATCATTTCTAAGATTTCTTGATGCAAATTTATAATACAAGATTGGTTCCAAAAGCTTCAAGAAACTAGTGTTACCATGCCAAATTGATTCCAAGCCAAGCCAAGCCATAAGTCAAAGGTGCCAAAAATATATGGAGGTATCCAAGCTTCCATTGCCAAGGACTTCATGAGCATAAGTTGGACAAGCCACTACTACAAAGGCATTTGGAGCATCTAAGGAATGTGAATGAATTATTGTGTTTGATTCTTTGATTTCTAGTTGTGTTTATCATTTTCTTTTATTAACTAAGATCTCCCTAGTGTTTAGGCCTAGAGATGTTATGTTATTAGTGTGTTTATTTAATTTTTTTTTTCATTTCGTAAATAACACCATACTAACCATTTTCTCTTAAGTCAAATTACTAGATCACACATATCAGTGGGAGCATTTCATGGAGGCATGACTTCCACATTTATCATAGTTTCAAATTTAGTGAGGGCATATTTTGGAAACATGTTCTCCACACTTATTTAGTATTTAGTTTACCCATATTATTGTGGAGGCATGTTTTGAAAACATGTCCTCCACATTAGCACTTATATCAATTTTTGGTTGTATATATATATATATATATATATATATATATATATATATATATATATATATATATATATATATATATATATATATATATATATATATATAGTGGTGACATGTTTCAAAAACATGTTATCCACACTTACACCAATTCTATGACTTAGATTATAGTGGGGGCATGTTTTGAATACATGTAATACACACACTAGTTTTTAGTTTCAAATTATAGTGGGGGCATGTTTTGGAAACATGTTCTCCACATATATACAATTTAAAATTAGCCAAATTCATAGTTATATGTTTAAGATACACATTTATGGAATAACTATATAATTTGGTACCATTTTTATAAATAATTTTAGTGGGAGAATTATCGAAGGTGCATATTCTATGGAATGTGCACCTACTATTAGAAAATAAAATCAGTTTTAGATTTCAAGCACTTTTAGGGGTTGTCATCACCCACTAGGTTGGAATTTTATAGACTATATTAAGTCCATCTACTTTATTAGTTGGTTCATTTTTTGGTATAGTTGAGGTGACTAAATCAATCACTCTTGTTCATTTTATAGGTTGAACTTAATTACATCATCTAGCCTCACTAGTTTTATAGTGTGAGTTAACTTGGTTCACTCACACTCACCAAGTTATAAGTATGATTGGGTTGCGTCATTGAACTAATCTCAACTATCAAATGAAAACTCACCTTTTCTCCAAGATTGGGGCACGTGACCTCCAAAATATCTCTATCTCTTTATATATATTCACTTTACATAGTTTATATTTTTCTTAATCTCATCTCTGATAATTCATAATGACATATTTTTTATTCAATATGCTAAAAGGAAAGATAGTTGCATCAATACATAGGTGTACTCATAAACCTTGATATCTTTCAATTTCAATCATTTCAATGCATTAAATTTTATATTATATGTACTGATCATATACTATAACATGTTATTCGATGCGGGTCACTCATTGATAAAGCACTCCAATTGGAATCAAACAAACGTAAGGTGTGTTATACACCCCTAGGTACACATTTATTATCCTTTAAACCAATAATTTAATTAATAGATTAGATTAGGAGGGGGGTAATGTAGATGCTATTCCTAAATTATATAAAACCTTATTCATATACACTTAGAAAGTACATATCATGGATGTACCTTAAGCTTCTATGCATTACCTACTACTAAAATGCTTACATAAACTATCTTTATATGGATAATTACTTGTCATTTAGTCTGATGAAGGTTATTTTGATGACTCAGTCCTTTTGTCATGCTTGTAATGTTATAAACTTGCTTATCTTCCAAATCTAGAAGTTTTAGACTTGCATCTATTTTCCAACTACCCAGACACTTGTGTCCTATTCAGATGTCTATGTCAATGCAAATGTTCTATTCCAATGTAATTTTTTAGTGCCTAAAGTCATCTAATTTACAAATGAAAAGTATTCATATGGTCATCCTAAGTGATTTAATGTGATATATTCTCCAAAGGGATTGGTATAAATGTAAGATCAATCCTTAATCATTCCTCACCTTGAAAACAACTATAAAATAAATAACACAGACCAAAAAGTAGTCAAGAAAGCACTCAAGTGAGAAAATATTCCCTATTTTCTCTTATTTAAATATCATTCATAGGGATATATATATATATATATATATATATATATATGAAGTGAGGAGGGGTTGGGGGCTCGCATCTACGTGGCCCCCTCAAACCCTTCCTCACATTTGCGCAGCACTGTAATGTGAGATCTATTATTACGTGGAAATTTATTTTTACCTCAGTTTTATGTATTGCGGATGGAACCCGGGTTGGATTTCCAGCCTGAGTTGGACTGCCATCCCGATCTAGTTTGTGAAGGTAATAGTGAATGGATGGGGGAAACATTGTTTCCTCTATGTCGGTGTGCCTGGTCTTAAAGACCTTTGTATCAGGGATGGATCTTCCCATGCCGTGTTGGTGATAAGGGAGAACGGTGTGCCAGACACCGTGGGAATCGACCGGCAGTCCTGCAAAGGAAAATTTCAACCATTGCCATTTCTGAGCAAATCCTTTGCCTTTGTGTTCTCAAGGTTACTGGATTGAACCTGGGGGATTGCTCTATTCATTTTGGTGATGGAATGCATGTTCAATCCCAGTGGGGTTGCCTGATCTCATGAAGATGCCGATTAAGGACACCAGGGCTATGGGCAGTGTGTTTTTAGGGTTTGAGGGCATGGTGAAGCATGGCCTTTTTCTTGAAATGGCTATGGCCATCATTATTATTGGATCTAATAGTGTATCCATCAAACCAAAGCGACAGAGAAACCAAAGGTATTTTGCTGATCTTTAATTTCACGGTTGATGCTTGTGTCGTTATTGCAATGGAAACCTACATTGTTGGTTAGGGCAGAATGCTAAAGAGAAATAAAATTTTTAACATTCTTTTCCCTATGCTATAAGCTCAGGTTTTAAAACTTGGTTTTTATGAGGTTTTAGGTCCTTGTAAAATCTGGGTACTTTTATTGGACTATGTTTGTGGTTTCAGGTCCTTGTAAAACCTGATGTTGATACTGTTCTTCAGTAGGTTTCAGGAATGCTTTTCCTGGTGGTTGTTAATGCTTTATCTTTCTTTATTTTGTTAAAGGGTTTCGGGGTCCCTTCAAAACCTGCTTTTACCTTAATATATATATATATATATATATATATATATATATATATATATATATATATATATATATATATATATATATATAGGTCTAAAGTAATGAAGGAGTGACACAAAATCCATATTTTTTAAGTTACAAACTAGGTTATTATTGTACTTGCTTATCATCCATTACATGATTCACACAAAATCCAACATATAGGGGAGAACTACATAAATCTAAGGCTCTCTTTAGATTATTATATATGTAGGTATCTCTTATTGACTAAGGGGTATTTAGGGAAGTATGCCAATGTGTGTCCACTAACCCATTTTTCCCAAAACCACTATGAAGATGAAGAACTAGGGTTTGTCTATTTGACAAGGAGTGATAATCCATGAGCTAGATCCAAATACACTAAATCAAAGGTGACATAAAATTAAAAAAATGTCTCAGTGGTCACATGAACTTTCAATAAATGCTTCATATTGGACACATGCGTCTAAGTTAGATAGTACAATATACACAACCATATAAGGTCAATTCAAGTTTTTAAATCTATAGAGGTATAATTTCTAAAATTAGATAACTAATACAAATCTAGATCCAACTTGATTCTTACATGTTCTATATCTAGATATATATTAATATTAAAACTAGACATGTATCTTTTTTTCATTATCATTACAATATGTAGTGTAGTTGTACTTTATCTCTTTAGCATCTTGACATTGACAATTCAAAATATTCTCAATCTAAATTTTGAAAGTAGTTGACATGTTTAAGAGATAGTCTACCATCCTTATGCCCTAGGCTATCTCTACCTTTTAACCCTAGATTCCCCATATCAATATTATAGGGTTAAATAGATAAAAGGCTAGGGGATCCAAGCTCTAAAATGTTTACAAAAAGATAACAAAAACATTAATTCATGTTTTAAAGTGTTAACCCTTAATTCACTAAATCTCAACATATTCTACAAGATCTAGAAAATCAATATCGCATGTTTTGGAATTATATGTGTTAAATCATATTAAAATATTACTATTATTAGATTCCAATATTTTAATAATATATTTTAAATTTTTCATATATATTTCATCATAAATAGAATAATCTTAATTTTAATTTGAAAAATATAATGTATTACATAATTAAACATTAATTTTTTTTTTTAGTTCATAAAGTATGAACTTAATGGTTGATAGGTTACCAATAAATTTATTTAGATATAATGGTTGTTGATAAATAGTTAATCTATTTTAAATTGTATTAATTAAACTATTGAAATTGAAATATTAGAATAAATAGATTTGATAATAAAATATAATATGGTAAAAAAATTTACATAATCCAGAATTTGTTAAAAATAATAATTGAGCCTAAGAATATACAAACCTCCCTCTAGAAATATTTAATGTTGATTACAATGATAATTTGATTAAAATACTTTTGGATTGTATCGCTTCAGAAAGCATAATTATTAACTATGTAGGGATAAATATGCACAAGGAGGATAGCTCACCATTATAGCCTTGTCTGAGGATTACAACTATGTCATGGTTGGCCATACACTTAATTTATTGATATATGTTTGGGTGATTATTTATAAGGGTTTTTTAATTCTTTTTAGGATCCAAATAGATGTATTAAATAACTATAAAATACAAACCCTAGTCCTACACATGCACTAGAAAAAAAATTATATAATAATGGAAATAAATGGGATAGTGGTTATGGCTAAGCTACCCTCATAAAAATATACATGATATAAGTTATACCTACATATCCAAAATTCCCCCCAAGCTAATGTATTTCTCTCTACTAGGGTGATTTTGTGATCGATGATTGTGTAACTATATGTAAGTAAGTAGAAAATTTATTAAAGTGTTTAAAAATTGATACCATTGACATACAATAAATGATGTTTAGACTTGTCCTATGACTATTAGAATTCATCATAATTTAATTTGAAATAAATAGTGCTCTTTTGCTTAGTTTTTTATAATTTTAAATAAGCTTTCTAGGTCCTTCAAGTGAATGCGTTGATGTTATTTTATAAGAAAATATTTACAATATTTATGCTAACCAAATTTAAAAAATGCATCATAGATATATTATGAAACATATCCATTTGAAAAAGTGACTTTTGGAGTGTGAGTGATAAGGCTGCACTAGCAGACAAGGATATAATGTATCTATATCCAACATAGTGTAGTCCTATCCTAGAAGGAAAAATACTACTAGAAATGGTCTGATAGGTGAATGCAAGTAAACTAGGGATGAATGGGGTTGAAATAGGTATGTACATATGATTTTTTTACTATTTTTAAAATAATAGAATCTCTCTTATAAATTGTGAGTTATAAAAATCTTGAATAGACCAAACATGGTAAGGATGTCAAGAATAAACATTGTCAAACACTTAATGATTAAATTTATGTGTCTAAATTTAATCCCAATTTATTATAGTGATTAAATAAAATGAAATTAATATATTTAAGTAGACGTGAACCTACGTGTGTATATACACACTTAATATTTTGACATCAAGATTGATCGTGTAATATACTTTAATGGGAAACCTGCAATAATGCCATTGAGAGTAGTTAGTGTCCATATCTGAATGTTGAAAATATGAATTTTGAAAATTTAAATTTGTAAAGAGATAAATAAAAGTATACACCTAAAAAATCGTGTAATATAATTTTGATGTAACTTGAAAGTGGATAAGTTATTTTCCCCTTGTTAAGGCATTTGGAGAGATTTTGAACTTGTGGCAAATTGATACTAATCAAATCTCAATTTGAAACTTTTAAATGCTCTTGAGTTAGAAATATTATATGCTCCAACTCTCATTTGACTATATAAATTAATATTATAAAATAATTTAAGGGGTGAAACCATCAAATATGGATTGCTACATCTTTAAAAAGTCCAACCATAAATTTTGATTGTCACTAGACTCTAATGTGGCTCAATTATAACATAAATATGAATCGCACTACTATAGACAAATATAGATTCTATTTGAAACTTTGAAACTTTAAAAAAAAATTGCATTTGGCATATAGTCACTTAACATGGATGAATATTATGCCCCTTGTAATGAACTTGGTATTAAATTTCCATTTAAAGTTTGCAACTATGAAAACCCGGTAAATATTTAAAAATTTTCACTTTATAGGTATAGGGATGGGTGAATATGTATGTCACATGTTCCCATAATTTGAATTTTTTGAATCATATTATAATTTTGAAATTTTATAATGCCATAAATCTGAAGTTTTGCTCATAAGTCTTGAATTCTCAAGACAAGCCCATTGTGATGCCCCCATTTTGAGCTGAGAGATTTAACCTATAAGTCACCTAGCTCAAAAGAAGAGTTATGTAATATATGAAATATGTAATCATGTAGTAGCACTTGAAATTTTATATTGTATTATAATCATTGAATATAGTATTAAATTTATACTATGAAACATGTGTTAGTGAGATATATCATTGAATAAAAAAATCATCATGTGCATGATATGAATCATGGCACTACAGAAATAATAGAGAGTAAGAATAATCCATGATATGAATCATTTCATCATATAAATATGAAATTACATATAATCAATTTCATATAATGTCACATAATTTTGCATATAATGCTACACATATGGCTCAAATGCCACATACAAAGGACCTATGATTGTAACATAAAACACAAAGCCAAGGGCTACATAAAAATGGCATAATGATAGTATACAAGAAATAATTTAAACATACAACACCAAGGGCCACACAAAAAAAAACAATAAAGTTACAAACTTATCATGCAATATAGTAAGAAATAAGTGTAGAACAAATGAAACTAGTCTACATCTACCATGTGGATCCCTATCATTGTTATCAAATAGTATTTTCATGTAACACATATGTAGGATGAATGAGTATCAAAACATTTATATGGTATGTAGATCAACATGGTATAAATGTTGTAGATAAATAAAATGTGTTAAATTATTAATTGAGAATAAAGAGATGCCCCAAATTAGCAAGATTGTTGGGTAATAATGGAAGTCAAACATCAAAAACATGTGAAATCATGTCTTGTATCACACTAAAATACATCATTAAAAGAAATGTGTATTCAAAAATGAAATTTATACATATATAATATAGAATATATAATATATGGAAATAAATAAGCTAGAAATGAGTGAAAATACTTCTTAGGTATTAATTTTAAATTTTTGAAAATTGTAACGAACAACTACACCAAAAGCCCAGACTGTTAGTGAATCCACCCACTAGGATCATAACATCCCACCACGCTTCTACAGCTTAGACTCTGGGCTGGGCTTTACGCACGTACATGAGATCCACTACATGTACGAGCCTCGGATGAACACTGCAATGCCGGCATAACCCACCCGCTCTGCGACTCGAACATGGGTGGTTGCTCTGATACCAAATGTAATGAACTGCTACACCAAAAGCCCAGATTGTTAGTGAATCCACCCACCATGATCATACCAAAAATATTTTGATTTTGTTTCAAATATTTGAATTAATACAATTCATAACTATCCTAAAGATTAAGGATCTTAAGATAGAGTAAAGTGGAGGGATTCAGACAATCCTCAATAAGGTGTAAAACCATTATATAGATAAGAAGGAAATACATATTTCCCAATTGCATGTGTAAATGAATCACAAAAATGTATCTTGAATGATTAAGATAGATAAGAATATACATGTTTTTCATGCGAAAGAGAGAGATTTTATTGTGTAAGTTCAAGGAAAGCTATATCATTTTAAGGATGAAATATTGAATAATAATGGGTTTAGAAATAATTTTTATGGTATTTACCTTGGATTATTTGAATTGAATTACAAATTAAGAGGACAAGTACCCAAAGGGGAAAATATAGCTAGTGGATAGAATAAAATTTGGATAAGGGATAAAATAATTATAAAATGGAGTAAAAGTAAATAAGTTATTTATAAATGAAAAATACAAGTAATTTAACCAACTATATCAATGATGGGCATGTTTACATAATGCATGGAATGATATCAAGGAATGGTTTTTTGTGAATAAGAAGCATCTATTGTATATGAATTTAAATCAAATAAGTATCATATTTTATAATATAGTTTTATGAATAATTTATTATATGTCCATGTCAACCAATATCCTTATGTGCCATAGGATAAGATGTAATAACATGTACCTATGGTGATGCTTTTTGAACAACATGTTGTGTCTTAGGGGATGAAGACCTTATTTTATGCACTAATTTATATTTATGATAATGTGTCATGATATTTGGATCCAAATAAATATGTCATGTATAATTTTATCATGTTCATAAGTAGATGGGGAAACTAATTCTATAATGGGCTCATGCTCAAAAGTAGATAAATAAACCAATTATGTAATATTCTCATGTTCAAAATTAGATGGAGAAACTACTCTTGTAATATGATTTGAAATATGTAGATTAGGATCTTGAATAGTTTTGAAAACTATTTCAATAACATGTTGTTTAATGACTATGCCATGAAGCTACTCCATAGAAGAAGCAAATGCCATTGGTTCCAAAGATATTCATATTGGATTCCTGCAATTTTGACCACTTATGTGTCATGAATATATTTGAGACATTTATGCATTTTAATAGGTAATGTTATGATATTTTGCATCAAAGGGCATCCTAGTATCTAACAAAGACCCATGTGCTTTGAAAAACTAATAATGGAGTGGGCACTATGATAAGTCCCACTTGTAAAGGTAGAACTATGTGCCCAGGAGTATCTTGTGTATGACCATCAAATGATTTAAAAAATATATAAGTATCTTGTAGATATTTATCTATATGACCAATAAAGTAAATAAGTGTGTTTTTGCCTTTGATAACACACCCTAATTTCATTACCAAAATCATGAAACCTCTTATTGACTATGAGTCTGGTTATTTTTATTTGGACTATTTAGTAAATTGGGGTATATTTTAATGGTATTTTGATGCAGGTTATAAATGTAAATGATTAAAATTATTACTGAACTTTAGTAATTAACCAATTATATATAATGAGGACTTATCGAATAACTTGGTCCTAAATTTACATATAGGACTCGCTTTGTTTGAATTTTTAAATTTTCACAAGTTAAAGGTTTGGGATACTTTGAAATTATGCTTTGAAGTGCTTTTGAAAATTATCTTTTGGAAAATTGACTATGATATTTGGGTAAATTATTTGACCTTTTTAGAATTATTGTAACATCCCCTTAGTAATTTATTGTGTGAATGCTTATTGACAAGATAAAGTGACTGAATGTTTTAATTTTTTCTCTTATAGATTGTTCAATTATAACATCATGCAATTTATTATAATTATCTAAGTATTTTATCAATCTAAGTGGGTCCTTCTCATGATTTATTTTGATTAAGATTAATCTAGTCTTTATAATTTTACATTATAAAGACTTGGTTAATATCCAATTTTAGTTTGATTATAGAAGGTTTAGGGATTTTAAATGTTAATATTCGTCCATCAAAAAATGGTTTATTTTATGGACTTTGGGTTGTTATGTGGTTATATTTTGGCTTTGAAATTAAGGTGGTTGGGTATTTTAAATTATTATAGTTCGAGTCTTAAGTTTAAATGTTTTTGACTGTGGGCCTATTTATTGATTTTTTTATTTAATGATTGTGGATTGTTGAAATGTGTATTCAGGATCAATAGTGGTCTAGAATTTGAGATTTCTAAAATGCCTTAGCCAATTTTCATGTTTCATTAAATAACTTATTAACTTTTTGTTTGAAATTATCCTTGTTTTTTTGTAGTTATTTACTTCTTGAGCCCCCAATTGAATGAGATCATGCCATGTGACATGATCCCATTTAATCGAGAGCTTGGCCAATTCAAAAGACTTATTTTTTTAATGTTATTGGGTTCTCAATGTCATGATATAATGCCACATAGCATGATCATGGGGACCTAGGGACCTAACCAAGAGGTGATCAATTGAAAATCCATTAGGATCTCAAGGTCCCACAATTATGACATATGGAATCATCATGAGGACTTGGGAAACTTAATGGTATATCCAATAGTTAGGTAAAATTTGAGAACCCAAGGTCCTATGATGATGCCACATGGCATCATCTTAAGGACTTAGGAGATGAGGTGGTGTGTGTGGTAGTTGACCAAAACCTAGGGATTTGTATCCCCATGATGATACACATGATGTCATTATGGGCAACTGACAACCTAGGGAGTGTTTAATGTAGAAGAGAGAACTCAAAGGCCTGATTGACTATGATCATGCCATGTGGCATAATCATGGTGATTTAGGTTGGATGGAAGTATTGACAATAAAAAGTATGTAGATAAATCACCAACTCATTACAATGATGCCACATTACATCATCACATGAGCTTAGGGTTGAAGGACATATAAAATGGCATGACCAAATAAAAGAAGAATGAGGATCCTAGGAAAGTATCTATACTACTGACTAGTGATGAAGGTTGATCACGTAAAGGAAATATTTACATGTGTAGCCTTAAAATTAAAGGTAAATGATGGAGGAAAAGTAAAGTGTAGGTGGTAGATGACCAAAGTGATGTTCATGAGATATGAAAACATAGTTGACATTATACATAATGAGGAATGGTGGGTAAGTAATATTGATATACCATCTATCTTGTCTAGGTTATCAAGGCCAAAATAAGAGTTTTATATATACCCAAGAATGGAATTAGGCACAAATGACTGCATACCTAAATGTAAAATTGACAAAATTTAATGTGGTTGGTTCTAAGGACATTAATCATAGTGTGGATGGAATGTTTAGATCATGGAAATGACATAATAAATAAGAACACCATCTCGAGAGAGCATAGGAATTACCACAACTACAAGGCATGGCTTAATTAGAAATTCTATTAGTAATTTTAGATACATTCAACCACCTTCTCTAATCAACAATGAATACTTTTAACTTCCCTAGTATTGGGAAATTAAAATATGAATTGATATCTCCTTGAAGACAGGTTTATAAAGGGTGAGATTTTAGTGTAATAACATCTAGGTATTTTTTATTTTTAGGAGTATAGTAATGGACCAGATATTCTTAGATTCTACATAGTTAGTAGACCAAAAAATTTCATGATTTTTTAGGGTAGCCTTTTCCTTGATGATCTACAAATGAAGTTTGTATTTTAATGATTGTGCCAGATCTCAATATTGTTAATCAAGTGATACATATTTATACTTTCATTATTGTAGATTCAAGTGGTCATATCCTACACATGTATATGGTGGTTATGTTCTTCTTTGATCTTAAAAACTTCCCCTCAAACTCTTTTACCATCCTTCTAGTTTGATTTGTGCTAGGTCTAGCTCAACTAACGACCTGTTCTATAGGGTTTTCTCAATTAGACACTTTAGCTCCATATCTATGGTAATAGGCTTATTTTCCATTTTTTCCCATTTATTTTATATTTATTAATATAGTTGTGTCAGTTTAGAGCTTGGGTATCAATGAATACAATCTGAATCTAAATGTCAATTATGATTTCTAAATGTTCTTTCTATTGATATATATGCATTTTTTAATCCACTCTTGTGTGAAATGGACATGTTTTAAATCATCTATATGTTATGGTTAAATTCATATAGGTTGATTTCCTAGGTAATAAAATTTTTAATTTAATTATTTGTAAAAAATGTTCTAAATAAGACCCTTAACTAGAATGGTCACAACAATCCAATTAAAATAACCTGCATACCAAAACCTAGTAACCAAGACCTTGGGGAGATTTTTTCACACAAATATCCTTTTAGGAGAGATAGGGCATAACAATGCCTAAATTGGAATGTTAGAAGACCCATAAATAAGTGTTATGGTGCATATATTTTGTCTTGATCTAATATCTATCATAACATTATGTATGGAATGTTTGCCAACATATGCTCAAATAAAATGTGCATGTCTATTAGAATCATCTTCAACAATTTCACTATAATAAAATGTGATCATATGGCATGATGATTATTTAATTTTAATTGTACCAATGATTCTATTAAGTGGATGCCCATATATAGAAGGAAGAGGATGAGCACTGTTTACATAATGTACTTCATAAATATCTTTGTTATTTGATTACACATTTTTGAAAGGACATTTATACATTTCAAGATTTTCATTTTCATTTAATTGTGGATTATCCTATTTAGTAGGTGTGCCAATATTAATAATGTTCTCATCAATAATATTTTGAATGTTGTGCTTGAGATTGAAACATATATTTATGGAATGCCTAATAGATATATGGTAGTCACAATATAAATTACCATAATGTTTTTTGGATTGTGATTTAGACATGTCCAATTTCATTGGTGGAGAAAGAGTGATTAGATTACATTTGTGTATACTCTGCAACAAAACATGAGGAGGTGAAGGTAACCTTGGGAATTTACTCCTTGGTGGAGCTTGTAATTAAAGATTTTGTGTTGGTTGTGCAATAAAATTAATTTTACCTTAATTTTTTATTTCATTTTATTTGATATTATAATTTATCTTGATTTGAAATTTTACATTTCAAATATAAAGGGCACTTAAAACTTACTTAATCTTGTTCAAAGTAAGCAACTTGACCCCATGTTATTTGAATATATGGCATAGCTCATAAAATGATTTAAGTTTGACAAAAAAAATATTATCTCTTAAAGTGGAGAAAGAATAACTTAAGTAAAAAATATTAGAGCTCCTTATCAACCATTTGATTTGCAATTTTTTCTAAGATAGTTTTGTATTTTAACACATAGTCACTAATTATTTCATTAGATCCTTATTTGAGCTTTGAGATTTGAGCATATGATAACTTTTTTCCAAAGTTGATAGAAAAATGTGTTAAAAATTTATTTTCCAAAGGGTTTTAATCTTTTAATGATTTAAGAGGAAGACTATAGAACCATCTAAGAGAATACTCTTTTATAATTCTTGGAATTAACTTTGATAACAATTTTTAATTATTTGCATAGTCTACACAAGATATGTGTAATTCACACAAATTATATCTAAGATCACTTTTGCCTTCATTTAAAGGAATATTAGGATCCAAAAATAATAATTTGTGATAGTTATGATGAAATTTTAGATGTTAAAGGGTTATGTAATAAGGAGCATGAGTCCATAGAGGAGATAACATGAGAAATAATTTACTTAATGTTATTCAACTTAGCTTGTAATGAAAGAAATGTAGGATCTAGAGGATAATTTTGAGAAGTAATTAGAGAATTGTAAGTAAAATTATTAGGAATAGGCATATGTTCATTTTAGATCAAGTGATGTTCCAAAACCGAGATATGATGTTATAGGAATGGATGGAATAGTATAAGTGGAGATATTAGAAGTAGGGGATTTGACAACCCAAAAAGGAAATTGTTGTGATAGAGATGTGGTAAAATTAGCTTAATATTCATTATGTATTGATATTAGTAGACTATAGTCATATAAAATATCAAAATTGGTAGCTTGAGTGCAGCTTATGACACCCAACCCATAGGTCTTTCTTGCATGCTCTCATGACACTTCTATACACCTTTTTACTTATTCTCAGTCATCCCAAGTTTTCTAAATGGTCTTTCCACCTTATCTAAGAAATATTTCCCAAGATAATAGCATCCCCCTAGGTCCCACACCTATAGGAAAGGAGTGCCCAAGCTGGACTATAGCACCAAAACCTAGGGTGTCTTATTTCAACACTCTTATCTAATTGCATTTTGAGCTCCAATGATTATTTCCTTTTGGTTCCTATCCTTCATCTTCTCAGCCTAGAATGAATACATTCAACCCTTGACCAATAAATATTTATAAAATCCCATTTGAAGTTCATTTATAAGGAGGTTGGAAAATATTACAAAGCAAACAAGAATACAAGAAAAACCACTAAGGTAAATTTCCATATTCTCTATATATAACCATATAATATAGCTACAAGCATATCCAAATCCTTAAACTAGTCCCTATCCACCTCAAGCACACCTAGTTTAGCATTTTTGCATATGTATTACACTATTTCACAAATCACATTAAGTGGAATAAATACATATGGATTGATCCCTCTTCAGAGTATTGGTATGTAGGCAACATGCCCATACAAGGGGTGTGGATACACATTCAATACATCTTACACACACTAATGTCCCTTTCTTTCTCAAAGTTTTATCAAAGCATAATGAAGTATAGGGTTTGAATATTAAATCATATCTACAAGTAATTATATAGAATTTCAATATTCAATATTTCATAAGTAATATTGCATAAGGATAGTGAAAAAAAACCTAGAAAAGTCAAATATCTGCAAGTAGTTTTGACAATATCTATAGAAGAGGAAAACAACATCAAACTCTAGGGTGTCATGTTTAAGTGGTCCTATCCTTTAAAAAAATTAAATATAGATCCTAATTTATGACACTAACCCAATCCTACATAGTCAATATCATACCCTACAATAGTTATTTTAATTCATTTTAAGTTAAGTATTAGTTTTTCCATATTTATTATTATTTATAGAAAAGTTAAAAATATAAATAAATTATACAAATCAGTGGTTAAATTATTTCAATAATATTTAGTGATTTAATATTTTAGACCCTTAATTAAATTAGGAATAAGACTCCAATATTCTCATATAATTAAATTTTATGGTGAACCTAACTTACTTTGTTTGCACATAAAAACCCTAGGGAAAATTCCTCCCTGATTTTTTTAGTATTTTTTATGATTTTTCACTTGCATATTTAAATCATAAATTCACATTAATTTTTAAAATTATATAGTAATGTAAAAAAAAACATTTTATTTCAAACTCTAGTTCAATTGACTAGGTCCATTTAAATTAGATTTTTTCCATTATTTTTTTGATTTTCTTACCTGCATATTTAAATAAGAAATTCACATTAATTTTTAAAATTTCATAGTAATTTTAAAACAATATAATTTTAAAAAACCCTAGTTGCATATACTAGGTCCAATTACTTTTGAGGTATCACCTTACATGTTTGTGAGCTTCGTATCCTTTTTATGCATTTTCTAGATTATTATTTTTAGGAATTTACATTTCCTATATTTAGTACTTTCCATCCAAAGCACTTTACTTATTATAAATTATTACAAAAAATTCAATCAATTTTTAATTTGTTTTCCTACTTTAATAGTGGCCCAATACATCAGTTTTGATGTAACTAATAAAAGTGAACTTCAAGAACTCTTAACTAAACACCCTGACATGTAAGATGATATGATTAAAATACTACAAGAAGAGAAATTAAAAGAAAACAATGGTAAATCCTCTCAACCCATAGAGAAACTAGTTTTAAATGACATTACGAGGGCAACTATGTCTTAACAACCACCTATAGTAACCCAACCTTCCTCTATGCTAGTATTAGTTATAGCTAGTATATCTTTATCTCCCGATGTGGCTACCTTTATGTAAGAGATAAAATCTCTTCAATCTAAGGTGATACATATTGATCAAGGTGATTTTAGACCAATGAAGGCTTTGGATTCTTTTTATCTACTACATACACTGATGACACATCATATTACTTTGACACCCTTGTTATCGAGTTGTATTCAATCCAAGCTCACTCTATATGATGGCAAGGGTGATCTAGAGACACAGTTGAGAGATTTTCATGTAGCATGCTTGGAATATGTACTGAATGACTAGTTACTAACTATGTTATTTCCATGGAGTCTAAAGGATTATACTTTACAATGGTTCTATAGTCTATCAAATCAGTCAGTCAATGCATTCAATCCTTTAGCAGACATGTTCCTAGCTTATTTTAGCATTAACATTGGTGATAAGGTATCCCATGCCCAAGTTTCATAAAAAAATCAAATGTTAAATGAGCATCTCATAGAATATGTTCTTTGATATAAGAATATCTTGGCTAAGATGACTAGCCCCATGACCAATTAAGAGTTACAAGATCTCGTTAGATAGAGTCTTTTACCAAATTTGCCTAAATCACTAATGTTCAAAAGGTTATCTTCCTTCACTGAGTTATGTCACACATTAAAGGAAAGGGAAGTCAAATTAATTTTAATGGGCAAACTCAAGTACACAAGTATATCAGAAACAAAAAACAAGAGTAACAACAAAGTCCCATACAAAGTCAAGGTTAATGATAAAATAGTCAAAATCAACCTATAGTCAATGCAACTTTAGAGCCCCTTAAATGACTAGTTTTATCAGTCCCTCCTCAGTAAACCTTTACCAATCTACCAGTTTCTCCAACTAGAGTTTTATAATAGCTTTTGGAATGTAATATTGTGTCTCTCCCTCCTATTTAATAAATTTATCCAAAAAGACATTTTCTATGGGGATTTGATCAAAATCCATTTTTTGACTTTTGAAAGGCACCAAGCTACACAAATATAGATGCGTCAGTTTGAAACACAAGATATATGACTTGATAGATGGAAATCTTATTGATCTTGGCACTCCAATTGAGCCTCTATAGGTAAATCAAACACAAGACAAGGCTTTAAAAATTTTATTAGATAAGTTTACACAACATTCTAAATAAGAGATAAAGGATACATCAGGTGGTCACCATGCATATCATGCACATCTACCACTAGATACATATAGGGCACCTTCAATTGAGTCACATCCCTTGAGTAACATTATTGGTGTGTACAATTCTAGAGTTCTAGCTAGACATTCAATCTCCTTAGGAGAGAAGGAGATAGTTGAGGATGATTTAAATTATCATGCACTCTTTTTCAGAGCTTACATTAATCATCATTCCATTCATAGTGTTCTCATAGATAATGGATCTGATGTGAACATGTGCACTATGATATTACTGCAACATTTGGGATATTTAGAGAAGGATATTATGCCAATGGCCATAATTATCAATGGATTTAGTGGGAACATACATAGTTCATTGGTTGAGATTGTACTTCCTCTATAGGTTGGTCTAACACATGTGGTCACACCATGTACTATTATTCCCAGTGCAAGAGTTTTCAATATGTTGCTTGGCTAACCATGGATACAAAAACTTTAGGTAGTACCTTCTATAATTAATATATGCATGAAACTCATTCACACTAATTAGGTTTTATAATTGGTGGAGTTTTATATGAGTTACCACTCCCCACTTTAGATCCATCTACTACTTTATAGTCACTAGTTTCAATTTCCCCACTAGTTATATATTTTCCTCCAGTTCATATTCAGACACAGTCGAGGCCTCCATCTCTAGCATAGAGAGTTCATACACTTTTGTAGAGGCCTCTTTTAGAAAAATCACAATTTTAGGATTCTAGATAGTTTACAACTATAGTGTTCACACTTAGGGTAGTATCATTTAGATATCATACCTCTACACATAGAACACATGTTCAAAGATATTCTCATACCACCAGATGGGTCCATAAGAACTGCACAATTGTATCCACTTCTCAGAGTTATAGGGTGACCTCATAGTTGGTTTCTACTCCAGATATTTCAGAGCATTTAAGCATACATAGCTTTTTGAGTTATAGTCTCAGCATCTCCATCATGCTTAATGATCACACATGATCCCTCTCCTTTATACAAGACACAATGATAGGGAGTCTCTCATGAGACTCATCAATTAGTATCATTTCTTCTTAGTATTTCTTATACATAGTCTTTTTATTATTGATTATACATAGCTCAAAATTCCAAAATTACCAAAAATAATAAAAAAATTACTCACATAACTCAAAACATCAAAAAAAATTCAATTTAATGCATTATCTATGCTTTACATTGCTACTACCATGCTAGACTTACATTTGCTATTATATATTATTTTTTGTCAATTTATCTACATTACCATGCTTCACTTGATCTTATTTGAGTGTGTGTAGTGACATCCAAATCCTTGATTGTTTCACTCTACCCATTGAGGGGGAATCCTACTTCTACATTCAAGACATACATTGACATATCTACCCACTAGGGGCATCTTCTACATGACTACACCATCTAGGTTATGCCATTCCTACACAATACACTCTAGTTTTCATGATGATGTATATTACTTACTAGCTTACATAGATTATTCTATCAACACTCACTAGTATGTAGCACTTGTGTATTTCTTAGCATATACAGTCTTGTACTACATGTCTTGCATACTTTCACTTCTTACTTTGATTAGTTAGATGCAATTGTATTTATAGCATATTACATGCTTTCCTTCCTTGATTTGAATAGATAGATGTGATTATGTATCTCAATTCTTGTTTGATATTTTGTGTGTGCCTTAGAACATTTGCCAATGTCTTTTGCTTGTATTCTTCTATGTGCATGTGTCCCTTGTGCCAACCTTGCTTGTTTTAATTTCATGTGTATGTGTTATTTAAACATGCCTTATATGTTTGATTCTTAGTTTAAGTAACATGTGACCATGTCCCTTGTTTTCTTGGCCCCTTAGCCATTTTTATATGCTTCTTACTTCTTTCTTTGCATGCTTGTTTACTTCTTAATTGTTTATAATGTCATGATCCACATCATGAATTCTCTTGATTTCTTGGATGCCGTGATGGACATCATGCTCCATCCCTCCTTGAAAACTAAAAACTAGACAAACTTCTAGTTTTATTTCATTATATTGGACATGTTATTAAATTGTTATATCTATCTAGGCATACTCCTGTTGATCTAATAATCTCTCATACAAACCATGCTACATCTTGAGATATTTTTTCAATTATTATTACTATATCATGTACTTCATAACATAACATAATTTTAGGGATATTTATTTAAAGGATATTCATTGTAGGATATTCATTCCTACCCTTAGAAAAGGGGGAAACAAATAGGGTTTTTGTCACAGAGATCATAGCCTCTAACTAATCAAAAAAATAGTTTGCACAACACTCAGAATAGTATTTAGACTTCAAACTAGGCAAAATAGACCAAATAAATAGTGATAATTATAGAATAGTCTTGAAAATCAACATAGGAAAAGAGAACAAAATTTGGACTACAACACTAGATAATAGAGTGTCCTATTTCAGTGCTCCTATCCAAATAGTAAAAAAATAGATTTTTTCAAAGATAAATAGAAAATTAAGACTAGTTACAGTTCTATCAACACTGGTTCAATTTATAATCAATAGTTTTAGTATACTTTTTCTCAAAGAATCTAGATATAGGGGACATCATGCATGGAATGATGGATCTCACTACCAATTTTAGATATGGTAATTCATATAACTTTTAGATTAGAATCTATGCTACAGACACTAGTGATTAGGGTCAAAGTGCATGACACATTTAATTTCTTTTCTTTACATTTTATAGAAATACCTAGGCATTATCAATAGTTGTATGCCTTATTCCATCTATAGGTGTTTGGTATCATTCTCGAGTGGCTTCCACATAAGCCTATTGCCTAGTTTTAGAGTGGCTTTCATACAATCTTAATCTCCACCTTTCTGAGTGGCTAAGAGTGGCCTAGTTTCTAGCACACATTCAACTATCCAAACCACATTTTTAGATTATAAAACATTCATGGGCTTCAAAATACATCTTATACAACACACATTCATACCAATATTGGTTCATAGCTTCACTTCATATGGAAATGATGGAGATAAAGGACTAGATACCCTTTGTATTCTCAATCCACCTATTCAGAGGGATTGGACACATAATCTAAACATTGATTAACACATGCATGATCATATAGCTTCACTTAGTGGGTGATGATGGAGCCAAAGGTCCAGCCTTTTAATTATTGAGCCATGATCAGGGAATTGAGTACTCAGCTCCATTCATGATATTAATTTTGGTATAACATCATTTAGCATATACCCAACATCACTCAAGATCACTCAACATCACAACAAGTTTTGTATTGGTTCACATACTTAGTGAGGTGTATTCATCCCTTTCTCTTCCTCTCTCTTTTACCTAGCTTTTGTATGTTTTTACTTTAGACATAGTGTGTCTACTAAGAACTGATCTTCTCTTTATTTTATTTTGAATATTTACACTTCATGACATGTTCTCTCTACACACACCTAACATCACACAGCTTCATGAGCTTCACCCTTGCAGGTAAGTTTAGGTGCACTTTATACTTTTTCTTTATCCTAGTATTTTTCTTCACTACATCACTATAATAAAGGGCGGGGAAATGTAGTCATATAAAATGTCAAAATTGGTAGCTTGAGTGTGGTTTATGACACCTAACCCATAAGTCATTCTTACATGCTCTCATGACCCTTCTAGACACCTTTTTTCTTATTCCTAGTCATCTTGATCTTTCCGAAAGATCATTCCACCTTAGCTAAGTATCATTTCCTCAGCCAATCCTATCCCCCCTAGATTCTAGACCTTTAGGATATGAGCACCTAACTTAGACTATAGCATTGTACCCTAGGGTGTCCTATTTTGGTATTCCCATCTAATTGCATTTTGAGCTCTAATGGTTATTTCCTTTTAGTTTCTATCATTCATCTTATCAGCGCAGCATGAATACATTCAACCCATGACCAATAGATCTCTATAAAATCCCATTCAAAGTTCATTTAGAAGGAGGTTTCTAAATATTAAAAATCAAAAAAGAATACAAGCAAAACCACTAAGATAAATTTCCCTATTCTTAGCATACAACCATCTAATATAGCTACAAGTATATCCATATCCTCACACTAGTCACTAGCCACCTCAAGCACACCTAGTTTAGCATTTTTACATATGTATTACACTATTTCACAAAGCACAACAAGTGAGAGAACTACATATAGCTTGATCCCACTTCAGAGTATTGGTATGTAGGCAACTGCCCACACAAGGGGTATGGATACACATTTAGTGCATCTTACACACAATAACCTCCCCTTTTTTCTCAAAGTTTTATCAAATCACAATGAAGTTGAGGGTTTGATTATTAAATCATCTTTACAAGGACTTTTATAGATTTTTAGTATTTGAGATTTCACAGGTAGGCTAATATAGGGACAAAAAAAAAACCCCAAAAAACTTAGGTCTCTATGAGTAGTTTGGAAAATAGCAGTAGAAGAGGACAATAGTGCCAAACTCTAGGGTGTCCTATTTTTGTAGTCCTATCCTTTCACAAAATGAAATCCAGATCCTAATTTGTGATACTGTCCCAGTCCTACATCACCAATATCAGACCTTGCAACAACCATTTCAGTTAATTTTAAGATAAATATTATTTTCTCCATATTTATTTCTATTTATAGAAAGGTTAAAAATACAAACAAATTATACAAATTTATGGTTAAATTATTGTAATATTATTTACTAATTAACTATTCTAGATCCTTGACTAAATTAGGAATAAGACTTTAATATTTATAAATAGTTAAATCATTGACTAATAATATTATTAACTTCATGGGGTGTCTCTTCAAGAATTTGATGAAATTAAGATAATTATTTCACTTTATATTGAACCACTCCATTAGGCTCATTTGAATTAATATGGCTTTCATGTTCACTATGTGTATCATAATATTATTCATTACTTTCATTATTTGTTTTAATGAGAATTCATTTGTAGAAGACCAAGGAATTTTTCGTAATATTATTAGTTTTAGAAAATAGCATTATTATTTACCATTACAAAGACACCACATGAAGATACATATGTGAAATAGGAATACCGGTTAATCTAGTAATACTCCTTAAAAAAAAACAATATGAATCAACCAAAAAAAATAAATATGAATACAATTCAAGAAAAAATAAAGGTATGAGGGTGATCTAGGTAAGGGTTTTAATGATTATGTTGGATACCAAATATACTTTCTTATTCATTTATTAGTGTTGGCTCAATGTTTTAGTGAACTAAATATATAAAGAAAAAATCATGATGTAACTCTCTATCCTTGTTTCCAAGGTTATGTAAATATTAACTTCCTTGGTAGATATGCTCATGTCAGCTACACTATAAGTAAAATCAATAAAATAACCTTTTGATGTTATAAACAAGGGATCCTAGGAATTTTGGATATATCATGAGGTAAGTGAAAACTAAAGTCCATCTTTAGTGTTGTACAATGGCTATGAGTATTAGGGTAAAACTCTCATACCATGATGTTTATTAAAAAATCACGACACAACCATCCATAATAGTCACTGAGTGGTTTGAAAACATCAATAACACAGTTTCTAAAACAAAACAAAAAAACTAATAGAAAATAAAGAGAAATGAAAATCATTTTTTGTTTGTATGTAAATCAAATAAAATTTAACTCTAGGTTGAAAGAAAGAGATTATGTGTTATATTTTATTTGAGGTGACAAGACAAACTTCTTTAATTTTAGACTGATCCAAGGCTAAAAAATTTGAATTTTTATGTTTTGAATTTATATCCAAGGTTGAAGGCTATTTTCTTTTAGTGTCAGGAATTTACAAAAAAATAATGAAATTATAAGAAAAAAATCAAGAAAACATCAATCAATGTTATAAAAATAGTGGGTTTACTAGAATGTTTAATATATTTTCAATTGAATTAACTAAACTAATAATATTTAACTATCATATGCATTAGTGTCACTTAAATTAGATGAGATACTGTCTTCTTTGGTATAGAAATTTTTCTTGCTCTTGAATGACCCTTTCTTGTCTTCATATTTATTGAAATGTTTTTTCTCTTATTAGGCTTATAGACCTTCTAGTCATCACCATCATGTTCTTCATCATGCTCAGTATTATCTTTGTTAGGAAATTCAGAGGCAAAGTGACCAATCTTACCATAGTTGAAGCATTTGAATGGTAACTTGTCCCTATATTTACTTGAATCTCTCCTTAGTTTTTTGATAAACATGGCTTCTATCTTGTCATCATAAATGTATGTGTCAATATCATCCTTGGCCTTTTTAATTTGTGAATTTTTCTTATCTTTGAATGTAGCTTCCTTCTTATAATGTCTTCCATCACTTATTCCCATTTCATAGGCATTCAAGATGCCATGAAGCTCATCCATCTATAGTAGCTTAAGGTCTTTGATTTCCTCCATAGAAGACACCTTTGAATCAAACTTAGATGTTAGAGATCTCAATAAATTTTGTACTACTATTGATTCTTCCAACTTCTCTCCTAGGCCTTTGATGACGTTTACTACTTCATGTACTCTCAAAAGATAAGATGCAATGTTTTCATCCTCCTTCATTCTCAGGATTTCAAATTGCCTTTGGTGAGTCTGAAACTTTACCAACTTAACTTTGGTGTCTCCTTCATAGATGGTCTACAAATTTTCCCAAATCCCTTTAGTTGTATCACAATGCATGACTTTAACAATTTTTTCTTCTATTTCCAATTGAATTAACTAAACTAATAATATTTAACTACTAAAATTGAAATGTTAGAATATATAGACCTGATAAATAAATATAATATATTACGTATTATTAAATAATTTGGAATTTACTAAAAATATAAAATGAGACTAATAAGATGAAAACCTACCTAATACATATTTAATGATGATGGTATAGGCTAATTTTAATGATAAATTTCTTAAAAAGACCTATTGGCCATGTTGCACCTAAAAGTAAAACTAAAAATTATATAGGAATAAAGACATGTTAGGATAACATGGCCAAAATATGGGCTTATCTAATTACCATGAATATGTCCTAGTTAAATGTGCATATAATGTATTGATCTAGGTTTGTACAACTATCTATAAGTGTTTTTTAATTCTATGTGAGAGTCAAATATAAGTATCAGAGACATGTAAAATAAAAACCCTAGTCTTGCACATACACTAGATAACAAATATATAATAAAGGTAGGGGGAATATGATAGTGGGAATGACTGATATACCCTTATAAAACCATGTGTGATCTTAGTGTTTCTTACATAGCCGAAATGGGCCTCAAGGTGATGTAGTTTTCTATCTTAGGGTGATTGTGTGATATATGGTTATGTAAATGTATGTGAGTAGTTTTAATAATGATTTAAATGCTTGATAATATATTCCCTTGACCTACAATAAATGATATTTATAATTATCCTATGACTTTTAGAATGCATCAAAGTGGAATTTGGGATAAATGGTGCTCTTTTTCTCAGTGTGTAATAATTTAAAATCAACTTTCTATGTCCCTTCAAGTGAATGCCTTGATATTATTTTATAGGGGAATATCTATAATATTTTCACTTACCAAATTTAAAAAATGCAAGGGAGAGATTTTGTGAAACAACTCGATTTGAAAAAGTGGTCATTGAAGTGTGGGTGATAAAGTTGTGCTAGGGGATAAGATTCTAGTGAGGCCTTGTCTGACCTTTCATGGTCTTGTCCCAAAAGGTTAGAGACTATTGTAAATGGGTGGATAGGTGCTTGTAATCAAATTAGGTATGAATGGGATTGAAATAGGGGATTTTTGTTTGATATTTTAAATTATTTTAATACAATATAGGCTCTCTTATAGATTATTAGTTAGAAAATAGACCAAGTATGATAAGGATGTCGAGAATAAAAATTCTCAAGCACTAAATTATTAAATTTATGTGTCTAAAAGAACCTATCAACTATTAAATTCCTAACATTATTCTTTAGATATAAACATTATTTAGAACCTAGTTGCCTCTAGGTTCCCAATATTTTATAAAGATATAATGGGTTTTGGGAACATAGAAATAATTATGTTCCAAACATTGTTATTTATATATAAAAATACATTCTTAATTACATTTAATGTTTTTTAGTGAACCAATAACCTTTGCAATTCCAACATGTTCTTAAGACATAATAGTTTTTGTATGTATGGGCTAGGATGACCTAAGATTATCCTATTTTTATAAATAGATTGTGAATCGAATAAGATAAATCAATAGAGATTACATATACTTGTATGATGATGTAAGGACCTATAATATCTGTATACCTAACAAAGGGTAATCTATACTTAAATATCAAGAGGAATGGGTTCCATAACCTAATACTATGACATGGAGTATAGATCTACTAGCATTCAAATGATGGGTAAGTGTTTTTTAAAAAACGTAACGTGAAATAATAAACAAAATGGTGGTCTATATAACCTAAGGATACCCAATCATATGATATATATATATATATATATATATATATATATATATATATATCATATGATTGGGTATAAGGAGGATCCTAAGTAAAGATACATACATACATCCAAAAATAAATAAGCACCATTTAATATACTAAGTAAAGGAATGATTATAGGGATATAAGTACTTACATTTGGGTGGACCCATCAACACTTTAATCTCCCGATTTGGGTCAAGTGGAGCATTGAAGGAGATGTTGTAGGTTGAAAATATGAAATATATGGATGAAGGAATATATATCTTATGTTATGAACTCTAAAATAATCCTTCTATTGAGATTTAATTATACCACAAGCCAAGTCCTTCAAGATAATATTCCAAATCCTCCAACCCTCACAAAACATTTTCCTATTGATCCTGATGATATAATATAGTGAAGACTTAGCAACAAAATAAATTTTATTTACCAAGACAATACTATAGGATATATGGAAGTTATAAAATATGGATGAAAAGTAGATAAAAAGGAAATATATATAGATTCTTAGAGGAGGATAGACTAAAAGAGTGACAATGTGATAAAATAGTATGAAAACATTTCTCGAAAAGTAACATGACCAAATTCCACCCCATTCATGGGGCACCCTTAAAGGCATGCACTCATGGATATTGATTTGTTAGTAATCCAAAATAAGAGAAAGTGTGAGTAAATTGATTAAGTGAAAAATATCAGGTGTATAAATAATCCCTACCTAAATCTCATCATGTGTCACAATACTATAGTGTAGGATGGTACTTTGGAAAATATACATAACAACACTAAAGAACATAATTGAAAATAATGTTGAAAGAATTGAACATAGTTGAAAGTAAAAAATAAAAATAAAATACATACCTTTACTTAAATTTATAATTATAGATTTTTGTGCATACATTGTAGTTCATAGAAGGTACCCATTGAGAAGAATGAAATGTGGGCCTAAAAAAATAAGAGAAATATATATATATTTTTTTGGATTTTTTAATTTTAGAACCTCAAAATTATTTATTACACCAAGATCAAGGATTATTTTAGTTCATGAAAAGGCCTATAGAAACAAATATAATCTCAATGTAAATAACTAAAAAAAAAAAAAATTGAAATTTTTACTATATATAGTAAAAATCATTCATTTGTCCATTTTATACTTTTTTAAAACTAGAGCTCTATATGAAAAACATAACACTATGAGAGATGATGGATCATAAGTGAGTTTTAAATACATTTGAGAAATCACACCAAATTTGTATCAAGAGACATACATGTAAGTGGTGCAATAGATGTTTTATTTTGTCATTTCTAGCGAGAAGAATTAGATTAGGAAATATAGACACCGATGAAAATTTGTGTAATATAAATTTACCCAATAGGGATAAAAAATAATCTAAAATTAGGATGGATTGGTTTTTAGTAAAAAAAACTAAACAATCAGGGCCAAATGTATTCATTAGGGCCAAGGAAATAAGTCAATGCCCTCGAGAAACTATATTGGCTAAGTTGATACAATTAGTAAAGGGAAAAACCATCTCGGTTTATATCATATGATATGGATAATAAATTTAAGAAAAGTGTTGGTTGATACCATAGGGTATAGCTAATGCAATATGAAAATGTTAAAATAGATAACACTATAGAGTATGTGTAATGACATTAGATAATGAAATCATGGTGAATGTAGTTATATGCTTGGTCAATGTAGTAGAAAAGTTTAAGCATGGCCAATACTAAAGGGTATGATTGATGTAGTAGAATCATGTGTTGGTTGACACCATATCATATGGATGGTGCAATTGTAAATTTTCTGTGGCTAATACCATGGGGTATGGCTAGTGTGATTGAAAAGTGAAAAATTTAGATAATTCCTAGTACAATATTATTTATGGACCATTTTAATATTAAGTACTATTTTTATTTTTATTTTTAATATTATTTTGTATTTTTTATGGAAATATGATTGTGATTATTTTTGATGTTTTATAGAGATGATGATGAATATAATAGAGTGTAGATGCCAGTTGGATATTGGATCTAGTAGAGAGACCATCGACAGTAGACAAAGCCCAAATTTTGACATTTAGATTCAATGGGATCACATAAATGTGCCACATTATCTATGTTTGGATTTGATTACCATGTTTCTAGGGTAACATGAGAGGATAAATGACATATTCAAGTGGAAGGTGTATAGGGACATTATTGAGGTCACAATCATATTGAAGGATTTTTAATACATATTTGGGATACTAATTACATTCACTCTTATGCTATGTGACACACCATAGACTATATATGTGAGGATATCACTAGCTTAGTGGGACATAAGATCATATCATTACATTGAGTGCAAGATCATCATACATTTTTAACAGTTTATGTCTAAGGCATTT